>OY821764.1:26629939-26794939 GCA_963682095.1 Potentilla sterilis
AGATATCTGAAATGCATATGTGTCCTAGGTTCAGCTATATGTATTATAAGCTTTTTTGCATCAATTTTTTGTTGAACAGATTATTGCAGCTGCTAGAGATGTCCAAGAGAAGACGGAAATATATGCCCCGTATAATATTCTTCCTTTGGATTCTGCTGGTGCTACACAGTCTATCATGCAGCTTGACGAGGTCTCTCTTCCTGCCGATGTAAATTAATTTTGCAACTTAGGAATTATTGGTATCCCCTCGTGGAACTTGATTTGTTTTTTCCTTGTTAAAGGTTAAGGCCGCTGTGGCTGCACTATGGAATACTCGTGGTTTGAACTGGCCAAGTACATTTGAGCAGCACAGACAAAAAGCTGCTGATCTGGATCTCCTAGATTGGCTCAGGGCCATGTTTGGGTTCCAGGCATGTATAAAAATGATTTATTCTAATGATGGCTAATAGTCACCCTATTGTTAACACATTTCTCTATTTTGGTCGCTGCAGAGAGATAACGTTAGGAACCAGAGGGAGCATTTGATATTGCTACTTGCAAATACACATATAAGACTTTATCCCAAACCTGAACCTCTTAATAAGGTATGGTTTCTTAATCTCAATCTGAAGTTCACCTTATCAGATATATTCGATCTCTTCAATGGGTGATGTACCATGTGCACATGCCTGTGCATGCAGTCCGGCAGATTATTTTTCTCAACTAGTTTGATTCATTTATGCTAAATCTTGTTGCTAGTTGGAGTATGATATTATTATCCTCTATTCTGCTCAGAAGACGGTTCTTGCTAAATAGTTGTCTTTTCATGCTTGTCATCTTGCAATTTAACTGTTCTGTTTTGTGCAGCTTGATGATCGAGCTGTTGATGCAGTTTTGGACAAGCTTTTTCAGAACTACAAAACGTGGTGTAGATTTTTGGGACGAAAACATAGTTTAAGGTTGGGTGCAAAAGTCTAATCTATGTAGTTATTTTCTCTTTATTACTTACTCTTTGCATCTTATGCTTGGTTTGCAATATGTATTGCTGAAACAAACAAAATCTTGTTGGATGTAGGCTTCCTCAGGGTCAGCAAGAAGTGCAACAGAGGAAGATACTTTACATGGGTTTATATCTTCTCATATGGGGTGAAGCAGCGAATGTTCGCTTTATGCCTGAATGCCTCTGCTATATTTTCCATAATGTAATTTGTGAGATTTACTTGTTATTCAATTTGTTCCTGGACTTCTTATGAAATCATAGCTTGACTTTTGGCTGGAAACGCTGCCAACTATACATTCAGATGGCATATGAACTCCATGGTCTCTTGGCTGGAAATGTAAGCATCGTCACTGGGGAAAATATAAAGCCTTCTTATGGTGGGGATGATGAGGCCTTTTTGAGGAAGGTTATAACCCCCCTATACCGTGTAATTGAAAAGGTATGTTGCCCGGACATATGCATTGCAATAGAGTTTCAGGTCTATATGCTGTCGGTATGAGGATTTTTCTCATCATGTTCCAGGAAGCCAAGAAGGGCAGCAATGGAAAAGCTCCTCACACAGCTTGGTGCAATTATGATGATCTAAATGAATATTTCTGGTTTGTGTTAATCAATATCAGAAGTAACAAATTAGGGTATTATTCATATTTGGTTTACATAATGAATATGGTTCTGTTTTAAATTTACTGATTTTCAGGTCATCTGATTGTTTCTCTCTTGGATGGCCCATGCGTGATGATGGTGATTTTTTTAAATCAACTCGTGACTTGGCACAGGTACTCTAACAGTCTTACAATGTAAGACACTGGTTTTCTTATTCTTCTATTATTGTTCTTGCATAACGGAAATCTTGTTTCAGGGAAGAAAGGGCACTAAAAGAAAATCTGGAAGCACAGGAAAATCATATTTTATTGAAACTCGCACATTTTGGCACATCTTTCGAAGTTTTGATAGAATGTGGACATTCTATATACTGGCACTACAGGTACCTATTTAAAACAGTGTGGAGTTTCTAAATTGACATTCTTTGTACTCCTGTTACTCAGCTGCCTGTATAAATAATTCATTTCAAACTGGAAAACAGGCTATGCTCATTATTGCATTCAGCAAGGTTTCACTGGTGGATATATTTCAAAAGGATATCCTAGGAGATCTCTCAAGTATTTTCATTACAGCAGCATTTCTTCGCGTCCTTCAAAGTATGACATTCTTACTTGAAACCACAATTTTCAGCAACTAAAAAAGAAAAGGATGCGAGACTCAAAAATGCCTTGCTCCTAAATGGCAGTTCCAAATGTTATGTATTTTGCATCTGCATCTTATAAAACAAGAGTAATTAATAAAGAAGCACATTCACTCTAATGATTGAAGCATCATTCTCTGTTCAGGTTTATAAGTGAAGATCGGAGTTTCAGAGTTTGAATTTCTGCATTATTGAAATAAAAGAAACTGTGTCACTTACATGCTTTAGTTTTCTGGCTGTTGATATGTCATATGAGCTGTTCTGCAAATACTTCTGCAGACACAATTGAGTTAAAAACATTTCTAGATGTCTTTTGGTATGTATATGGCACAAATTATAAGAAGAGTACTCTTCCCAGGTGGTCTTAAAGCATTTAGTTTTTTTAAGAGCTTTCCATTGAAGATTTACCAGCTGTTCTGAGGTCAAATTAGTGTTCCGAGTTCTTACAGATATTTGCACTCATCATGTGAGTTTTACTTTCCAATTACCTTTGAGACTTAAAACATATGAACAAGACTACGTGTTTTTTGATATTTTTTTTTATTAACATTATGTTACTACAATACAAGAACCAGCCTTTGAAATTTCAATAGACTTGATTTTTGAATCTTTACCTATTCGATTCTTACTATAAAGAAGACTTCTGAAAACTCCCTATCTTAACCACCTAATGTGCTCATACTGAAGGGACAAAATTGATTGCAACTTTTCAATTTCAGCCTTGTTGGCTACTAGCTATAGGAGGTGAAGAATTAGTAATTTAACCTGAAATTTCACATTAAGTTAGCATGCAAAAATTACTTTTCTCAAGTTGATAGATTTATTTTTCCCTTGTGTCTCCTTGCATACCTAATTTAGATTCCTAGGGATGACATCTGTACTGCAATGTCTAGAATGCCACAATAGATGATCATCTAGAGTTTTTGGAGGAAAATTTTATTTATTTCTCTTATTTGATTTTTTTTTAAGCGTGGATTTTCTTCGTTCTTGGATGAGAACTGAAATATCTGTGCAAGTAACTTCCCTATCATTTTTTAATCTTATTCACTTTATATCTTGATGTAGGTATTCTGGATATGGTTTTGAATTTCCCTGGATATCACAGGTGTCGGTTCACAGATGTCCTGAGAAACATTTTGAAGATAGTAGTTAGTATTGCATGGGCAATCATTCTTCCACTCTTTTACGTGCATACCTTCAAGGACCCCCCTGAACAAATTGCAAATATACTGTCATTCCTTAAGAACATCAATGGGGTTCCATCATTATATATATTCGCTGTTGCAGTATATTTGCTTCCAAATGCCCTGACAGCAGTTTTGTTCTTATTCCCAATGCTCCGTCGTTTTATTGAAAATTCAGACTGGCATATCATCAGGTTCCTCTTGTGGTGGTCACAGGTATTCCCATCACTTTTACCTCGTTCTTTCCTCAATGTTCTATTATTCTTGAATTCATTTGAATCTGTTAAGGCATAGTATATTGGTTGATTCTGGGTAATGGCTAGACCGTACCTGTTGAATAAGACCAGTAGTTAAAAGTGCAATCCAGGATAATTTTTCCAGTCATGTGTTCTATTACATGATAGTCCTAGTATGACACCACGACTTTCGAGTTCAAAATAAGTTTCTCCATATATCAGCTGTTAAACTCAAATGTATTCTCTGAGTTACTTAGTTTGAGTTATTTGGATTTGTTGCAGTATGTTTCCCTTAATCTTCCAGTAGTTAGCATAGAATGCTAGACTGTATTTTGTTTTCTTGATATAATTTTCAGACGACCTGTTTGTTTGACTACTGTTTTCTTACTTGAAAGTTCGAGCAATATTTAAATGAACTAAATGGATGCTTAAACTTATTTTTCTTCGCACAGAAGTCTATTGTTAATTGAATAGGTAAACTGATAAAAGTGGTTTTGATGGATCTTAACTCCTCTACAGCCAAGAATATATGTCGGAAGAGGAATGCATGAAAGTCAATTTGCCCTTCTAAAGTGAGTTTGATGACGCGTGCACCATATCATCCATTCTATGCAGCTTAATCCTCTTCCTTTTTCATTTGGCTGTTGATTGAGAATCATATGTTTGTTCTTATTGCATCTGCAATTTGCAGGTATACTTTTTTCTGGGTGCTACTTTTGGCTTGCAAGTTTACAGTTAGCTATTTTGTCCAGGTAATTCATTGTATACTTTGTTTCTTTCTAGAAATTTTCTCAATAAATAAAAAATGGTGAGTATTTGTTTATTTTTATGGTGTCTGTCTCTTTCCCAGATAAAACCTCTGGTACAGCCAACAGAAGACATAATGAGGATTCGTCGTATTAGATATCAGTGGCATGAATTTTTTCCTAATGGTACTCATTTCTATTGCTCCCATGTTTTTGTGATCTTCAACATTCAGGTTGATGCTAATTAATCCTTTATTGATGCAGCTGAACACAACTATCCAGCAATTGTCTCACTCTGGGCACCGGTTATCTTGGTCTGTGACACAAAGTTCCACATGTTAGAATATTTTTGTTAGTCTATCAGTGTCTTAGACATCAATATTTCCTCCATTGTCGTTAATATAGAACCATACTACATCACATATTCAATGCAGGTTTACTTCTTGGACACACAAATTTGGTATGCTATATTTCAAACATTGTATGGAGGTATTGTTGGCGCCTTTGATCGCCTAGGAGAGGTGATTCCTCAGATTTCTTTTTTTTTCTCCCTCCACTCATATATTTTTTTTGTTTCCTCTTCCAAAACTATTTACTTTTCTTTCAAATTATGCAGCCATGAATTTATCCGATAGGATTAAATTGTATGACTTTTGCTCCATTATTTTCTTTGATAAGGATTAAGGAGCATGATACCTGGGCCAATAGTAGATTAATTGGGCATTACACTAACAACAATACTTGGATTGTGTGGTGATTGTAACTTGATAATACATTAAACACGTCATTTGTATTTATCACATCTCAATTTCTTAGATTTGAGAGAAGTTAGATGGGAGATTCCCTATAGCATATCATATTTATTTGTTACTTCAGTTGGGAACTCTTTACAACTATCCAGAGCATGACTATCACTGTGGTTGATTCAAATGGAGCATTTAAGTTGGATATGTCTCATTATATTTTTCTGGTCAATATTCACATATATTTTGCCTCCTGCAGATTAGAACTCTAGGCATGCTAAGATCCCGGTTCCAGTCTCTACCTGGTACATTCAACACATATCTAGTGCCCTCGGATAAGTCAGTAAAAAGGGGATTTTCTTTCTCAAAGAAATTTGCGGAGGTTGATTAATGTTTTTTTTTTTCCTCGTCAAATTTGTTTATTCAGTATAATCTTGATGAACAGATTTTTAGTTATCAGAACACTTAAATAAGGGATTCTGTAATTAGCATCTTGGTTAATAACTGTAGGCTTCAGCAAGTAGAAGAAGTGAAGCTGCAAAGTTTGCTCAGTTGTGGAATGAAGTGATATGTAGCTTTCGTGAGGAAGATCTCATCAGCGACAGGAAATGCTCTGCAACATAGTTATAGTGCTTCTTTCTTCATTCTCTTATTTTATGTATCATGAGGTGAAAAACTCAACTGGATTTCCTTTACTTCAGGGAAATGGATCTGCTGCTGGTTCCATATTCTTCAGATCCGAGCCTGAAAATAATTCAGTGGCCACCTTTCTTGCTTGCTAGCAAAGTCAGTACCTCACTTTTAAACTGTGTGTTAGTTGCATGTTTTTATCGCTGACTTTATCTTCTTACAGATCCCAATAGCATTAGATATGGCAGCTCAATTCAAAAACAAGGATGCTGATCTCTGGAAGCGGATATCTGGGGATGAATATATGAAGTGTGCGGTGATTGAATGTTACGAGTCTTTCAAACATGTCCTTAAGGTTCTGGTAGTTGGCGAAAATGAGAAAAGGTTGCTACTACTACCTAATATTCATCTGTTATTATGGTTTCTATAAGGACCAAGCATTGGTTAAAACCTGATAAAATTTCATTCCAGTGGCTTTTCAAGTCCTCTTGTCAATCACTCCTTGGCAATAATGCCCCCCCCCCCCCCCCCCCCCCCCTCTATTTCATGATAATAATGTTGATCTAGGAGTTCTCTAACGATAATGCTGTTAGCACTGATTTAACGACTATTTCACCCAAAAAAACTGATGTTCTAAAGATAATGCTGCTAGCACTTTCTCTATTAACTTGAAAGAAAGTGTTCATTCTTCTCCTTTGTTTTTCTTGAGCCAGTGTAGATTGTTCAAGTAAAATAGTGAATTTTACCTTACTGTGCTAGTAAGTATTCTGATTCGCGTATGATTTGACAGGATCATTGGCAGCATTATCAAGGAAATTGAAAGTAACATTTCCAAGAATACATTTCTTGACAGTTTTAGAATGGCCTCTTTACCCACGCTTTGCCAGAAATTTGTAGAGCTTGTGGTGATCTTGGTGAGTCATCTACAAAAGACCAATTACATCTGCATCATGCATTTGTCTTTGCCATTATGTTAATAGAAACTGACAGACTCTATCATGCGGCAGAAAAATGGTGATTCATCCAAACGATCTGCGGTGGTGCTGCTGCTGCAAGATATGTTGGAAGTTGTCACTCGTGATATGATGGTGAATGAGATCCGGTTGGTGAACTTTGATTTATTTCCTTTGTTGAAAATAGTTAATTGGTTTAGTTATAACTCTAAGGGCTCACTATAGATAGTAATAACGCTTGCAATTTTTCATGACATTTTATAGAGAGGTGATTGAAGTTGGTCATAGTAGCAAGGACTCTGGAAGGCAACTTTTTGCTGGTACTGATGCAAAACCTGCAATAGTGTTCCCTCCTCCAGTTACGGCACAATGGGAAGAACAAGTATGTCTATTGCAATGCTTGGAAGTTAGAATAGTTAAATTTTCAACGAATTTCAGAAACTTCTATAATACATGTTTAATCCATTGTGAAAGATGACATTTCTATTGGTGATTATTCTTCTAGATAAGACGCCTCCATCTGCTGTTGACTGTTAAGGAGTCTGCCATTGATGTACCAGCAAACCTTGAAGCACGTAGAAGGATTTCATTCTTTGCAAATTCATTGTTCATGGATATGCCTCGTGCTCCCCGTGTCCGTAAGATGCTTTCGTTCAGGTTTGTGCATATTTCCACTTGGTCATTGCTTCCTGAAACTTACTATGGTATTTCATTCAAATTCCATGTGGTCGAATTAATTTAATCATTAGACTTGGAAGTTCTTTTAACGATTTACCACCTTAGACTATCCCAACCTTAGAAAGCATCAACCGAAGATTTTAATTAGGTTTGGAAGATCTTGAAAAGTGTACAGTCTTAAAACATGCCACCCTTAAAAATCCTCAACTGAAGCTTTTTATACAAAAATGACCAAATGTCCCAATATCGTCTGTAAATTTTTCTTTCCAATCTTTAGTTGGTAGAAGGTGTAGGTTTTGTTTTGGTCTAAATCCAGTTTGAAACCTATTGCATCTCTTTATTATTTGAGATGAACATATGTGGGTTATCTGACAGGACAATTCCTGCATAATAAGTTATCTGACAGGCCAATATCCTGTATGATAGGTCAACCTTGAGGTTTTTCAGTCTATATGGTATGACATAATAATTCTGTTACTTATTTGTTGTCAACAGCATCTTGACTCCCTACTACAGTGAGGAGACTGTGTATTCCAAAAGTGACCTTGAGATGGAAAATGAAGATGGTATATCAATCATTTATTACTTGCAGAAGATTTTCCCAGGTTAGTGATTGCAGTATCCTTGGCAAGTTGGACTTTTCGGAAGAAAATGAGTGAATGATATTAAAGAATATCTTGTGGCTGTTATAGATGAATGGACTAACTTCAAGGAGAGGCTTAATTGTAAAGAGGATTTTGAAATATGGGATTCTGAAGAGAACACTTTGCAGCTGCGCCATTGGGTCTCCTTACGAGGACAAACTCTCTGCAGGACAGGTATTTGATACATTATCATCGTTTTTAGATTCATGTATTGCAGTTAGTTCATGGTACTAATAACTTCTGGTGTTGCAGTTAGAGGAATGATGTATTACCGGCGAGCTCTGAAGCTTCAGGCTTTTCTTGACATGGCTGATGAAAAAGGTAAATTAGCAGCACATGCTATCAATTACTTGCATAATGTTCACCTGAGGATTGGAATTTTCTGTTGCATTTGTATGTTATAGTGCGATTTTGATCTCTGCCTTACTTCATGTATGCAAATATAGTAGATGGCTCCAAAGCCATATCAGTCTTCTTTCTCTTCCGGCATAATATCTTAACTATCTGATTTTTTTTTTTCACTCATAGAAGTTGTTGTTTTTGAGATAAATGTGGTTTCTTAATGTTTTAGTCTTGTGCAGAGATACTAGAAGGCTACAAAGCCGTCACAGTTTCACCAGACGATGAAAAGAAGAGCCGGAGATCCCTATTTGCTCAACTAGAAGCTGTGGCTGATCTTAAATTTACCTACGTTGCTACCTGCCAGAACTACGGCAATCAGAAGCGAAGTGGAGATCGTCGTGCAACTGATATCCTGAATCTGATGGTCAAGTATGTCCTCTACCTGACATGTCGAGATATTTCACAATTTGATTCATTAAACCTATTAATTCATCTTAATTTACTGAAGAATCATATTCCTTGTCCTCCCACAGTAATCCCTCTCTCAGGGTTGCATATATTGATGAAGTTGAAGAACGAGAAGGGGACAAGGTGCAAAAGGTTTACTATTCTGTGTTGGTCAAAGCAGTTGACAATCTTGACCAGGTAATTTTTGACATGTTGCAGAATCACAGTTTTCCTTTGTATGCATAAAGAACTCATTATCTTACTAATTCTCCGTAGGAAATATATCGTATAAAATTGCCGGGCTCAGCAAAGATTGGAGAAGGGAAGCCTGAAAACCAGAACCATGCAGTAATTTTTACTCGTGGAGAAGCCCTTCAGGCTATTGACATGAATCAGGTAAACCCTATAATAATCCTGTTATGATATGTTCTTTTTAGATTCCAGTCAACTGTGAATCTGTGATGTTCAACTTTGCCAATTTCTTGTAGGATAATTACTTGGAAGAAGCTCTCAAGATGCGTAACCTTCTTGAAGAATTTAATGAGGATCACGGAGTCCGTCCGCCTTCAATATTAGGTGTTCGTGAACATATATTTACTGGAAGGTTGTTTTGTTTTAATATTTTATTTTGTAGATTGTATCGTTAAATTCACAATTTGTAATCTTACTCACTTTTGAGTTTTATTACATTTGAATTGCAGTGTTTCATCGTTGGCGTGGTTTATGTCAAATCAAGAAATGAGCTTCGTGACCATAGGTCAAAGAGTTCTTGCTAGACCTCTGAAGTATGTTTTCTCTTAATACTGACCTATCTGTTTTTAACAATAAAGCAGTATTTTTTTCCAAAGTTTATTGCAGAGGTCAGACCCAAAAATAAATGTTGCCATTCTATAATAAATATAATATTTGGTTATCTGGATTATGTAGTTTTAGTTACTCACTAGTTTCTTGACGAGAATTATCTACACTCTGTAAAATCCAACCTTTTTCATGTCTTTTACACCATTCTTATCTTTTAGATCTTGGGTTCACTTTTTTATTTTTTTCCCCGCTGCATACTACTATTTTCTGTTTAGTGTTGTCAAATAAAAATTGTTAAATAGATCCGAATCAATAAAGTTTTAAATAGGGAACTAACCATTTTGCTTTTGTTGGATATAGGGTTCGCTTCCATTATGGACATCCAGATGTCTTTGATAGAATCTTCCATATTACTCGTGGTGGCATGAGCAAGGCTTCTCGTGGCATCAATCTCAGCGAGGATATTTTTGCAGGTAACTTTCTTGAATTAAAGAAAAAAACATTCACATACACAGAGAGATGCATCTTTCGTGCAGAATAAGAAAACTTAGAGTTTGCATCATAATATGATTTATAACGTGTAGGTTTCAATTCCACTCTAAGAAGAGGAAATGTCACTCACCATGAGTACATCCAAGTTGGGAAGGGTAGAGATGTCGGCCTCAATCAGATCTCTCTATTCGAGGCGAAAGTTGCTTGTGGTAATGGAGAGCAGACACTGAGCAGGGACATCTATCGATTAGGGCATCGTTATGATTTCTTCCGCATGTTGTCGTATTACTTTTCAACAATAGGATTTTATATCAGCTCAATGGTAATTCTCTTTTTAACTGTTACCTTCTCTTTATGTTGCTAGTCCCAGAATGTTGCTGTGTAGATTATATTTGCTATTCTTAGTGAAATCATTCTGGCATGTGTTTCAAAATTACCGGAATGAACATCTTGACAGTTTAGTTTTAAGTTTTTTAGTAGATGAGCATTTTTTGATGACATGATCATATTTGTTTTGCAGTTGGTTGTGATGACAGTCTATGCTTTCCTGTATGGTAGACTGTACTTGTCATTAAGTGGAATGGAGGAGACAATTACAAACTTTGCTGCCACCAGGGGAAATAATGCTCTACAAACAGCAATGGCTTCACAATCTGTTGTCCAATTAGGGTTGTTGACGTCCTTGCCCATGATTATGGAAATCGGACTTGAAAGAGGGTTCAGAACTGCATTAGGGGACACGATAATAATGCAGCTGCAGCTAGCATCGGTTTTCTTTACTTTTTCACTGGGTACAAAGGTTCATTATTATGGGAGAACAATCCTGCATGGTGGGGCTAAATACAGAGCAACTGGTCGTGGCTTCGTTGTTCGGCATGAAAAGTTTGCTGAAAACTACAGGATGTACTCACGGAGTCACTTTACAAAAGCCCTGGAGCTTATGGTACTGCTTATTGTTTATATGATATATGGCTCAGCAGCAAATGGCTCAGCAGCATATATCTTCATCACATTCTCCATGTGGTTCTTGGTGATCTCTTGGCTATTTGCCCCCTTCCTCTTCAACCCTTCGGGATTTGAATGGCAAAAGATAGTGGAAGATTGGGATGATTGGTCAAAATGGATAAGTAGCCGTGGTGGTATTGGTGTTCCAGCAAATAAGAGCTGGGAGTCCTGGTGGGATGAAGAACAGGAGCACCTGCAGTTCACGGGGATGCTGGGACGATTTTGGGAGATTATACTTTCTCTGCGCTTCCTTCTTTTCCAATATGGAATTGTGTATCATCTCAATGTTTCCAGGGGTGATAAAAGTATCATGGTGAGTATATCTTTACACATTCTATTGTCTTCCTTAATACCTTCATTTTCTCTCTGAACATGCAACAAAATTCACCATAAATCATTAAGCTCACAAGTAGGATACCAGTTTCATGTTCAACAATGTTGTCCTATATAGATTATCCTAGGCTAGTTGACAGGGAAGGTATTATGTATTATATAGAAAACTTACAATTTTAGTTAGATAATTAAGGGAGATTCGGAGCATATGTTATGACCAGATGCTGAGTGATCCCGTGACATGTCATTCAGCAGATGTTTTGTTTTGCATGCTCCATGCTCCTTGTAGTTATTTGAAGATGAACCAACTTGGAACAAGATGCTGATGCAACTGATTCATAATATGGTTAGCAAAAGAGTCCAAGTGTAGCCCAGGGTGAAGCATCAGTCTGTTGTCATAAAGAGATCATATTGAAGGAATAAGGATGTTATGAGTTTAGAAAATTAAACAAATACAATATTCCTTGATGAATTGCATAAGCTTAGTGATAAACTCTTCTATTTATTGAGATGTGTTTTAAATCATGATCCCAGGTTTATGCTCTGTCGTGGCTGGTCATTCTTGCTGTGGTGATTATCCTCAAGGTTAGTGTTCAAACTGGAAATACATAACTTTCCGAGTGCCAGTTATGTTTGATAGCCACTGACTGGTAAACACATTTGATTTGCAGGTTGTATCCTTAGGTAGAAAAAGGTTCAGTGCTGATTTCCAGCTGATGTTCAGACTTCTCAAGTTGTTCGTCTTCATTGGTTTCGTAGTCACCCTTGCAATCCTTTTCATTTTCCTTAATCTCACTGTTGGTGACATCTTTGTAAGCTTACTGGCCTTCCTGCCTACTGGGTGGGCGCTACTTATGGTACTTTTCTGAACTCTAGTCTGTTTGCTCAATTACATCCAAGTGCATTGTGTGATGATGTGGTGTGGTGTTGTATATTATGATGGATCAGATATCGCAAGCATGCAGGCCAGTGATGAAGGTCATAGGAATGTGGGGGTCTATAAAAGCCTTAGCAAGAGGGTACGAATACGTGATGGGACTGTTTATCTTTGCCCCAGTAGCTGTTATGGCATGGTTTCCCTTTGTCACAGAGTTCCAGGCAAGGCTGCTATTCAACCAAGCTTTCAGTCGAGGGCTTCAGATCCAACGTATTCTTTCTGGTGGGAAGAAACAAAAGTCTAAGTCTAACTAAGTCCATTGCCTATTACCTACACATATCTTATATTTCTACGTACATAGTTTGAGATTGACATGTAAATAAGGAACATACCACATATTTTTGGCCATGTAAAGCAGCTACGTGTATATTACACGTGTGCATCAATATGTACAGTTTTCTTTTCTTTTTGTTGATCGATTAAATCCTTAGGGGTTTAGGTGTGGTCTTGTGCTATAGTATGAGCAGGTAGAACCTCTTTCCTGAGTTGAGTTAGTTTGAATATTGTTCCATAGGCTCATTTAAGATAATCCCGGCCTTTGGGAGCTAGATGATTAGCCTTACCAAACCTTGCATCTAACACAATCCCGGCCTTTGGGAACTAGATGATTTCTCACTCTTTTAGTTGTAGCCCCAACAAAATGAGTTAGCCTACTACTTTCCAATAGCACGAGATGTCCATGCAATTGCGAAGTCTAGCTGAAATCTTTAGACCTGAGCCATAATTCCCATAAACACTCGAGTCGAAAGACAAATAATTGTGCTATATTTTCGCAATGTTGAGCATTTCCTGATCTGATACCAGTAAGAATTAGAGGTGCTTGAAGATTAAGTTTAACAGATCACAGAAATTTCTGTCAAGATTCATGTCATTACATTCAGGAGAAGAGCTTGAGGAGCAGTCCTGACTTCGTTGAGCTTTTTTAGAATGCATATACACGCAAGAGAGATGCTGAAATACAACTTACGAGCACAAGAACTGCAACTGAGGTTTGCATTTGAGCAAAGGGTGAAAGACTTTCAAGTGTGCCTCTTCTTTTAACATACAAATCTTGGAGAATTTGCCCCTCTACTGCAGTTAACGAGGTTTTTGATGGTGAGGTATGAAGGTGGTTAACGACAGCAAACTTGAGGTATCAATACGACCATAGCAAATTTCTGCATATTTCAATCGCATCCTCATCAACTGGACATCACTATTGTTTTTCTGTTGCTCGTGTGTAAAGGATTTCACTATTGTTTTTTCTGTTGTTTTTGTGTGCTACATTTATCTAATATACAATGACATTTCTCAAGGGTTGATATTATTGCAAAAAACAAATAATGTTCTACAGAAACACTACAAGGGATGAAAAAATATCTCATCAGCTCCTTCTATCCATCATATTTTTTACACGTTGATAGACACGAACAAACTCATAAAACAATGAGAAGTCAAAGCCTGGATCACTGCCACTTTGCGCAGGAATTTTAGAAACTGAAGCACTACATGGATTTTGACAAATAAGAAAATCAAAACCACCAAACCTTCTCATTAAACTTTCAAGCTTATTGCTTGTTAGCTTTTGGATGTCATCAATTTGCTCCAACTGCCCAGTTTGCCCAGTAGTTTCCCACCACCTCCTCAGAACCTTTCTCTTTGTTGGACAAGTCTCTACAGACACAACACCATTCAAAGTAATGCCAAGCTTCTGTAAAGCTATCTCTGCCCCACCTATTCCACTAAAAATTGAGAACATTGTCACTCCTTGTGGGTACAAAGGCTTTAAAACAGAGAGATGGTATGCTAATGTGTCTGTTTGGAAGCAATACTTGAGGGAAATAAGTCTTTCAATTGCATCACTCTCACCAACTTTAGTGTGATTCAATGGATAGCCTAATATCTGTTCCAAGTATTCAGGCTGTAAAGGACCCAACTTGTTTCGGCCAACCCATACCAGATTTAATGAGTTGCAATGATGAAGGATTTCTCTCTGCTTCTCAGGTGAGAGCACTCCTTGACTATCAGAAACCATTCTTCCAAGCCTATCACACAGCTGAGAGATGCCACTGATTTCAGAACTGATGCAGGTCAATTGCTTCCTTGTATCCCACGGAGGCCACAAGTTCTTTGCATATGGTATTGCATCCTGAATTGTCATAGGTGGCTCGTCAAGAATACGAAACCTGTTCTCAGTTGGGAGATTGTGTACATACCCTTCTTTTCTATTCAAGGCTGAGAAGAACTGATTATTGACAAATTCAGGTTGATGGTCGTACAAAAACTGAGAGACTTTAGACCAGGAATCGTATGGTAGATTCAAAACATTTCCGTAGAGGAAATATGGGGGTTTAGCAGCCATTTGGTTCACACTCTTAAGTGTTGGATTTCCAACTCTGCAAATCTCAGGGTCTACTTTTTCTTCCATCCATGCATAAGAGCTTGAATCATCAACATACTCTCGTTTTGGCCTTTTCCCTTTACGGTTTTCGCCAAAATCTATAGGCCTGGACACCCTGAATTGAGGAACAGAATTTGGTTCATCGGCGATCTCTTGCTTAGGCCGCTTCCCTAGATAATTTTCTGCTAAGTCACGATCCCTTGATCGAGAAGCTGTATCTGGATAAAATTCCTCATTTTCAAGTTTTACTGGACCATATGATGCTGCTCCCAAAGATCTGGGCACTTTGCGTGAATAATCTGAATGGGATGTGGAGCACTGCACCGAATGTATTGTTATAAAGATTAGTAGACATATCTCATTAATGAATGTGAAGCCCACAAATTATCTAGAATACCTCAACTTTTACAAGGACAAAGTGGTCATATATCAGAAGACAAATTTTACTAATTGATTATAAGACTATCATTACCTTAATTTTATCTTCATGACAATTATCATAAATTTTTCCTGTAACGATTGATTCTGCAAGATCTGTAAGTGGAGCTCCTGAACCTGAAAAAGAAAATAGTTGATAAGTAAAAATCAGCATTAAACTTCTGGAACTGTGCCGCCGGAAAAAAAAAATTGTAAGGCAAAACTTATTAAATTGTAGTAGGGTCACAAGTGGTTCAATTTACTTCCCATCCCAGTAGAGACTAAATATAACTGTTGACAATCTAAGGCAATTTGTTTTGTGCAAATGAAACAAAATGGTATATGTAATGTGGACAAAATTGAATGCTTATTATAAAACAAAGTTCATGATAATCAACATTTCTATAATTAAACTACCCTTCCAAACTGGCTTATGAGATTTTTGAGATAAAATGTTGCTTTCTCTGTTCTTTTCTTCAGGTCCCGTAGAGCAAATGATACTTACCAAACTTTTCAATTGCAATAGAAACTTGGTTCTCAGAGAAACCCATTTCAAGCAATCGAACTGACTTCTCCATGATCCCATATAATTTTTCATCAGTAGTATCCTGGGAATCAAAAGGTTCTATCATTCTACAATCTAATGCAAATCATACATCACAGCAGAAAGTGAAAACTAAACTTTTCTTCTTTTCAATCATCTCTTCTTTGGATTTGTTTCTGACAAACCGTAAACTGTACAGAAGTTAACCACAAGAAAAGTATACTATCAACTATGTAATGTAAACACATGTACAGACCTCTTTATCTTCATCACCATGGACTGTATCTACATCATGCTCAAGTTTCACAGATATCTGAGACGCAATGATAAAATCCACCAAGTCATTGATTGGAGCATCTTCACCTGATAGGCAACAAAATGGGTCAATCAGCCTATATTAAAAAATCAAACATACCATTAGAGAAAATTAAAGTATAAAAAATTAACAGAAGAGTTAAAAGCCAAGGTGGAGCATTGAGATACAAGCACTAGTGATCCTTTATCAAAGAGTATCCATATTAATTTCTACATTTTAGAGGAAACTAAAGTGTAAAAGATCACCATAAGAGTTAAAAGCCAAGGTGGAGTATCAAGATACAAGTACTTATGATCCTTTTTCAAAGAATATCCACATTATTAGACGGTTTGACAAGCAAAAATCTTATGCTAATTGTATCACGCAAATGTGTGCAGAAGTTGCCTCATTGTTTACCACTCAAATTCCCAAAAGAATTACATCCAAAGTGAAATATCAAGATATAAGTACTAATGATCCTTTTCATGAAGATCCATACTATTAGAGGTTTAAAAACACAAATCTAACAACCAGCAAAGCTTGTTGCAGTGAAATGAATATCCAGAAATTTCAACCTACCAATTCTGTTCATTGCAAACTCAACTTCATCGCTAGAAAAATTCATATTAAGTAAGGATGCCTTTTTTCCATCATCAAGTCCATCCGGTAAATCAGGCTCCTGCAAAAAATTAAAGATTAAGCTTAACATCGTGCAAACAAAACTCATCAAAAGTATAACTGGGTAACAAACAGATGGTCCTTGGTATGCACCATAAGCAATTGAGAAGAGAGAACTTTTTCAAAATTTGGTTTTATCATGTTCTTGAAGACCAGTTTGCTACATTTTAGCCTTCAAGAGCACTCTTTACCTGAACTTCATAATCCGAATTTAGTTGCAGCACTACTGATACCGTCTTTAAGTCACCCAGATATAACCCAGTGACTTGCAAAGTTTTAATGAATGAGAGGAAATGCAAGACAGGGATAAGAAATCTAACCAGACAAGAAATGGAAGAAAATCAAAAGAACAGAGTTAACAGACAACAAGAAGTAGACCAAAATAAAGACACCAGTGACATCAAGTGATCAATCACAAAGAAAACCACTAGCCACCAATTGGGTCCTCTGGGATACATAAAGGAAACATTCAAAAGACAAGTTCACAGAAGCTTTCACACAATACCCCTTTTGGTTGAATAATACTAGAGACCTCCAGAGCACTGCTTGCATCTTTGTCGCCAAATAAGCTATCCAGGGAATCTGATGACTCAGAATCTGATTTCCGCGAACCCTATTCAGTCGGAAACAGGTTAAATATAAGCATATAATATCAACTATCCATGAAATGCTTGATTGGAAAAAAAAAATTAACAGATGTTTAGAGGAGAGAAAACACAATAGTTTCTAGAAACCATATGTGATTACATACTTGATACGATAAAAGTGTCTCCAATATTAGTTCGGTGTCCTCTACCCCTACATTTGGAAGGCAAGAAACAAAGATTAGCAGATCATGTAACTCAAATGCATAGATAAACATAAATGCAAGCAATGCATGAACATAGCTGCATGTCTATGGCTCTATTACTTCTTTGTAGATCCACAATGCCACCAACTGTTTCAACCCATCACCAACATTATTCAAACAGAAATTTGGCCATAAACATACCCTTTTCTGCAATCACTCTGTCCACGAGGGACGGCGAGAATCCCATTCCAATCATATTTGCTCTCATATTACTCCCTGACGAACTTGCATCATTGTTCTGTAAAGAAACAAGAAAAAGAATCACAACCATGCATAGCTTTCTAATCTTTTTTCAATCATTATAACAACCCTAAGAAAATTAATCTTGAAGCCTAATCACATAATGACATAATCTTAAGAGCTATCATCACATATGACAGACTAAGTAGAGTCATAAATACCCCGAAATGAGTTGGGAATGCATGATCAGAAGGCAACCCGAAATCCAAGATCTCTTCTTTTGGCACAATTGCATGTTCGCTTGAGTTGTTCGTCATGTTGGTGAGACCCTACACAAAACCCACAACGGTGAATTTCAATTAGCAACAAAGATTAAACGTTAATGCAGTAGCTGAATTCAATTACCCACAAAGAATCTCATTCATAACTATACTCACCTTTCGTGAAGTGAGAGGAGAGGCCGCTGCTCCACCTCCGTTTCTGAGCCCAGGTGAGAGCGCTGTGGAATTAGTCTTGAGCTGTAAGCTGGTGTTGGGAGTGAGGAAGAAGAAGACCTGCGCTTTATAATAGTCTGACCAAACGACGTCGTCTGTCTATAAAAAATATGATTTTGTTGCAAAAACAGTTATTAATAACAGTTTTTTTTTAATTCAATTACGGATACATTTTCTCCTTTCTTTTTATATATTTTTTTTCTTTAATATTCCGTGGTGTCTTCAGTCCATTGTTCAGGATATTACTTGATTAGCCTCTCGGTTTCACTCCTGTCTATTCCGGCATGTGCATAGAGAAGCAAATAAAAGTAGCAGATAATAGGGCCGGGCGTTTGGGTCCGAAGAACCGAAAGCCCAGCCTGGCTCGGCGAAAAAAGCCCGACACGGGCCGAGTCTTAAAATTTTAAGGACCGGCCCGAGGAAGGACCGACCCGACATTATGCAAGTTGGTCCGAGCTCGGACTTGAATTTTTTTGGGCCCGAAAGCCCGGCCCGGCCCGACAGGTTTACTATATATAAAAAAAAAACAAAAAAAAAACAGAATACATGCGCTACGTGGCTGCGTCTCCTTCTCGACTTCTCGTGACTCTCCTCCTCCTCCTTCTCGTTACTCTCCTCTTCCTCCTTCCCAGGCCCTATCACCCACGACTCCACGAGCCCTAGTCTAAGACTCTCAGACTCTCAGTCCTCACTCCTCAGCCGGTCACCCACGAGCCTCCCCTGCAACCTGCAATGTCGCGACGGTGCGACCTGCGACCCAATCGGCCAATCGTGCTCCACCAGTCCACCTGCAACCCAATTGACGCCACCAATCCGCCGCCTCAGATATGCCTTTTCTGATCTCCACTTGGGGTTTTGCTTATGTTTCGGTTCAACTAAATTTCTCTATTTTCTCCTGAATTTGGTCTTTCATGGCTCTGTAATTGATGACGGAGGAGGCGGAGGGAGGAGACGAGATCAGAAGGGAGGAGAATGGGGGCGATGGGGCAGTTGAGGAAGTGGAGGGATTGGAGAGTTGAGAGGGACTTGAGGGCGGTGAAGGAGAGAGCGACGTCATCGGATTAGTTGGAGAGAGTGAGGGAGAGGAGGTGGCGGAAGGGTTTGGAGGTGTCGGAGAGGGTGGTGGCCAGTGTTGGACTGTTGGAGTGGAGGTTGGAGTTTGGGCCCGAAAAAACCCGAAAGCCCAGCTCGGCTCGTCGGGCTCGGGCTCGGGTCGGTCCTCATCTTGGAAAAAGCCCGGCTCGGCTCTGACCGAGGGGGTCGGGCTTTGGGAATTTTGGGCTCGGCCCGGCCCGCGCCCAGCCCTAGCAGATAAAGTTGCGTCCTTAGGGCATCTCTAATGGGAGGTCCCAAACCCTATAATTTTGGGGTACTAAAAAAATTTAGGCTCCAATGGTTAAAATCCAAGGTCCTAAACCCTATAATTTTGAGACTTGGTCTCATCCCAAGTCTCATCCCAAGTCCTAAATCCCGATCCCTTTGTATGTACTTCCGCCCTTCCGAAGAACCGCCCCATTGTGAGGCTTCATCTTCTTCCATCATCTCCACTTGGTGGGCTGCCGCAGACATCACACTACAACAATGGAAATCTTAGGCGACGAAAAGATCAAGAGGGCTTGTTGTTGCCTTCTCGGAACATCTTCTGCTTCCTCCTTCTTCAGTAGTTTCCACAACCTATTCATGGCGAAAAACAAAACTCAAAGTATGAAACAATAACTTAGAAACCACAATTTGTTTGTGAGAAGAGGAGTGTTTGTGAATTGGTGAGATATGAAGGAGTGAATGACTCCGTTTTTATAGAAGATCAACATGATCTCCGAAGATAGAAATTGACACGTGGCAGATAACGAAATCTCAACAACGAATTATACATTGACATGTGTCTACTAAAATCTTGTCCGATTTGTGATAAGCTATCATATCTATGTATAATTCAAATTTTGTCCAAAATTCAAAAAAAAAAATAATATTATATTTATTTATCATGTACAAGAATAGTTTACAAATATAAATTATTATTAATGACAATACAAAATAAAGAAAAATCAAATATATAAATTTAAGACTTTAAGTTAAAACTCTACCATTGGAGATGGTTGAAGTCTTATATGAATAGTGTCCAAATGAGGTCTTATAATAGGTATGAGACCCCATTATGAGACTTCTCCATTAGAGATGCCCTTTGAATTTACCTCTCCTACTCCGTTGGTTTGGTTTTACTGTCTTCCCCTTTCAGTGTTCCACTTGGATCATCTGGGAATGAGAGTTACTCGTGGTTTTGTTTGTAGTTATTTTCTTTTTCTTGTATCGAAGAAAAAAAAGTATTTAATATTTATTTTATTAAATAGCTTACTCACCCTTACATATTACATATATCAGTGAAGTCCTCAACGTTGTCGGTTAAACTATTTAACCAACCAAGCCACCACTCAACGACGTGCTAGCAATATAATAACTATATTACTCATTTTCTTTATATCTAAAAACTTACAACAACTTCTCAGTACAATTTGATCTAGTAGCATAGTCGACAACGTCTTACATGTTCAGAGTACCGGTACTCCAACATTTTAGTAATATCATGACTCCTTTTTGTAATTAGAAGTTTGACTCACGTTTTTGAGTTGAGAAATTTTATATATACTCTCCAAAACTCTTAATACACACCATTTAGTAAAACCCCTCTAAAGTGATAACCTCTCTAAACTGATAAAAAATTTCGGTCCCAAGTCGAGACCAATGTTAAAATTTAATAAACCCTCTATCGTGATAATTAATATTTTTTCAGAAAATTGCAGTGCTAAATCCCGGTCCCAACTTTCGCATAAAGTGATATTTTCTATTAAATACATATTTTTTTTATATACTTTACGAATTTGAAAAATATTTCATGAAAAATGTTGATAAACTTAGAGAATGTTATCTAATTTATACGTAATTTCTTGGGGTTAAACTGTTAACATACATGAATGTTAGTAAATCTTTTGGAAATCTAAGAAACTATTGAAATTTTGGTGAGTTGAATATAGACAAAGAAATATGTATATGTTTTTAGTGGCTAAAAACACAATTTTAATCATTTTGGAGCAAAAAAAATGTAAACCTCTTTTATGTGATAACCTCCCTAAAGTGATATTTGGACCCGGGTCCCAAGAGTATCACTTTAAAGGGGTTTTACTGTAAACCACTACTTTGATTTCTCATTCTATTATATTACTAAATACACTACCCAAACTACCTAAAATGTCCCTAACAAAAAAAAAAACATTATTATTTGACTTTATCTTATCTAGTATGATTAGTATATATTGATATGATGTCAATATTGATTTCTTATGCTGTTCTCAAAAAATCATTGAAATTTATTACTGTTCTTCAAATCATAAACATAAAATAATAAACACTATGAAGAATACAAAACTCAACGCCTCATAGGGTGTGTTTAGATGAAGAAGAGTTAAAGGTGTATATGGATGAAGAGAAAAAGAAAAAGATAAAATTAATGAAATGATGACACAATCAATCTCTTAACATGAATTACCTTAAAAATTGAATTAATTTGTGGAAAAAAATAAATGAATTGACTAATTATCCAAATTTTTCCTATAAACTTCCATTATAATAGATGTCATCTCAAATTTCCTTATATTTTTCTTTTTTTACTACATTAATTAGTTTTTTAAAATTGATTTTAATTTCTGTATTTTAATTTGTTTTATATTTTCTAATTTGTTATATATGAATGTTTTGGTCATTTCATATCACTATAAGATCTGATTTTAATTATAAAATATTAAAATGTGTATTAAGTAGTTGAGAGAGTGTATTTAAAACTCTTCTTTTGAGTTAATCAAATTAAAAAAAAAAAAAAACTTATAACAACTACAACACAAAACATTGTTTACTTTATTTGAATTTATTTTTTGCTGATGATAGTTTACTTTTCAGAAAAGCAACCTAAT
The DNA here is from genome assembly GCA_963682095.1 of Potentilla sterilis. NCBI lineage: Eukaryota > Viridiplantae > Streptophyta > Magnoliopsida > Rosales > Rosaceae > Potentilla > Potentilla sterilis. The sequence goes on from OY821764.1 coordinate 26,652,133, forward strand.
GCAGCTAGGAAACTCCATAACATTCTGCATAGATTATCCTTAGCTTATTGTTTCCTTCTATTGTAATGTTAATATTTCTTAAATAACAAACATTCAACACAAAGCTTCAATAGGAAGATATCTTGGTATCAATAATATTGCTTGCTGAAAAGACCCTCTAGCTATAAACACTAAAGACATTGTTCTAAATGTTCAAAAGACACTGGTGTTGACAGTAGCCGCAGAGAGGCTACAGCAGGCCCACAGACCCGCAGCAAGTGCACCAGGGCCCGGCCCAAGGCTCGGGACCGGATCACCAGCACCCGGCCTCGGGGTCCAGCACTCTATCCTGCCTCCAGGGACCCTGGGGCCGGGGGCGCCAGCCTGCCAAAGAGGGCACCAGAATGTACAAACAGAAGGGAACCAGTCCCACATCGAAGGGTGAGGCCAGCCCTCACCCCCAACCACCTATATAAGGTTCCCAACTACCCTCTTTATTAGGTAACTTATCTCTCTCCCTGCTTACATACGTGCCTTGGTTATATATATTCCAACTATACTAACTTAGGCATCGGAGAGGAGAAGACCGGCCCGCCCGGTATTTCCCTTAGTGAGCAGGATTGCAGGAGATCAAGTTGGATTCACCGTGTATCTACTAGACCCCCGGGTTTAGGCAGAAACAATTGACGCCGTTTGTGGGAAGCTTGAACGAAAAGCCGTGTAAGCAACACCGTTGGAGGAGAATTCGGAAATGAGTCGAGAGAAAGGTACCGCCGAGGAGGGACATCTTGCAGTAGTGCAGACGCTCACCTCCACCCCAGCCGTCACGCGGGAGCCGCGCGGCGACCGGGGCAACGGTCAGGAAGGAGGGAGCTGTGGGGGACCATCCGGCATGCCGGATCCCCACCACGACAGCTCGCGGGGGAAAAGCCCGGTAGAGGAGGAAGACAGTCCAGAGCGACGGGGCTTCTCCTTGACGTTCTCAGATGATCCAAGTGATCGATCTGAGAGCCCGGACCGGGACCCTACGTACAGCCCCGCCCATAGCAGTATGGCGGGAGAACTACGGGCAATGGCCGCAGAGGTCAGTCGTCTAAGAGAGGAGAGCGACAGGGACAGAGCTAAGTCCAACGCCCGGTACGAAGAGATGGAAGCGGTGAATACTGCCCTAGTGGCCGCCCTGGAAAGGGGACAGCAGCGCAGTGACGCCATGACCGAGGCGCAGGCGACACTCCCACCGATCCAACCTCAGAACACCGAAGCAGGACAATCTTCGGGCGGTCGGCCCGGTGACCCCGTGCGAGAAAAGTCGCCAGCAGGCGCAGGCCCGCCGAAGAGCACGACAACCTCCCGCCAGCCCGGCGCTTCGTCAGTGGATGAAGTTGAGACTCTGACCGCACGGGCGCTGCAGATGTTAGCCAACACCGTGTCGGACTTAAAGGCCCAAATGGAGGCCAACGAGAGAAGAGTCATGCGGCCGATGGAGGGCGCCCGGTTTAATGAGCGCATGGGTCCTTTCTCGCACCGGGTCATAGAGTCGGGAAGATCTGGCAACCAGAAGTCCCTCAAACTCACCTATTCAGGGTCCGGCTGCCCGTACCAGCATCTGGACAGTTTCCGGTCCCAAACCTGCGCCAAGGGATACTCCGATGCAGTCTGCTGCAACATCTTCCAGGAGACTTTGTCTGGAGAAGCGCTCAGCTGGTTCTACGAGCTTCCAGCAAACTCGATCGAGGCGTTCGAGCAGTTAGCCGACCGGTTCGTAGGCCGCTTCATTCTCCGAGTCGAGGGAGCCCGGACGTCGACCATCCTCTTCAACTGCATACAAGCCCCCGGAGAGGAACTGAGAACCTTTGTCAACCGCTGGCAGACGGCTACGGCCGGAGTTCGGAACCTGGACAAAGGCATCGCCGAAATGGCGTTTAAGCAGGGGCTCCGAGCGGGCAAGTTTTCCTACGCTGTCCGGGTAGAACTCCCGCAGGGATATGACGAGTTGATGTCTATGGCCATCCGGCATGCTCAGGCCGATCATGAGACCTATGGGCATCACCTACTGAAGAGGAAGCGGGATGAGCAGCAGGAAGACCATCCCCGGGAAGAGAACCCTCCGCCCGGCCAGGAAGCCAAGCCCAGTCAGCGGACCGAGAACCGCACCGCTCGACCCAGCCGGAACGCCAACAACAGGAACTGGCCACAGCGGCAGCAGAGGCCCTATTCTGATAAACCCCAGAACGAGCACAAGCCGGTACCGTACCGCCAAGAGCGCCCCCTGGCAATCATGCCAACACCACCACCGGCCGGTCAAGAAGTCTTCACCGCTCTCACCACTTCCTACGAGGATATTTTGCTTGAGAACGGGAGCGTCATTCCCCCACCGCTCAAGAGAAAGTACCCGAAGGGGAAACTTACAACGGCGCAGACGGGCAAGTACTGCTCTTACCATGATGAGGCTACTCATCGAACGAATCAGTGCTGCGCTCTCAAGACAACGGTGCAGGGGTTGATTGATAACGGCCAGCTCCAGCGGTACGTGGGGGAAAGAAGAACAGACCCAGACCGGGAACGTGACCAGGCCTGGTAAACCCGCTAGCCCCGAGCGGTTAGTTTGGCATAGTTCGCGGTTCAGCCGTTGTAAAAACAAATATATATATGCAAACTACTTTTGAGAAAATTTCACCGGCTCTGCCAGTTCCAGTATATTCATATTCAAGCAAGTATACAAGCAATAACCGATCCGGAAAGATTACAAGGAAAAGGGTAAGAAAAATCCTAAGGAGCCACGACTCCGCCTTCAGCAGGCAATCCGCCAGCCTCTCCTGCGGTACCCTTGTCGTCAACCTCAGTTCCGGTGTTGACTCTGGCCCGGGGAGACTCGGCACCGTTGGTAAAAGAATCCAAGTCCGAGCGAATCGCTTCATCCGGCTGCCCCTCCACCGCCTCCTGATGGATGTCCGACTGCTCATGGATATCTCCTTCAGCAGCAATCGGCATCAAGGAAGTATCTAACCATCCCTTCCCCGCCCATTCTGTGTACGCATCCGAGATGCCCTCTTCCCTGGCCTTCACCAGAAACTCCAGGAACTGATCGCTCTCGCTGTATTTGAGAACGACCTGCTCGTAGAGTTCCGGGTCATCTTCCCCGGTCAGAGCAGCAGAGGCGGCGCGCAGAGCGGTAGCTCCCACTTGGCTTCCAGTTCGGCCCTCTCCTTCTCCAGGCTTCGGTTCTGCTCCTCCAGCTTCTTGGCCCTCTCCTCTGATCTGGCCTTCTCCCGGTCCGAGCGAGACTTCTCCACCTCCAGGCGCTGTCGGGTCTCCGATAAAGCAGTTATCTGTCTCTTCAGCTCCGACAGCTCCTCGCTCGCATCCGGTTGGTACAGACTGTACAGCAGCTGCGCAGCAACAAAGGCAGTTAGTCAAGCAGCAAAAGAAAACAAGCTACATGCAGTGTAGTGGTACCATGCAGTGCTTACCCGGAGGACGGATTCCTTGCATTTTGGGCGATTCCCACCCGCCAGGGCTCCTGCAACCCCAGGTCTGTCCAGACCAAGGCCGGCCAAGTCCGCCGCCACTTGCCAGGTGAGTTCACTATCCGGGCTTCCCCTCGGTGCCTCCGCAGGCACGGGACTACTCTGCCGGGCAGCAGCAGCCTTCTCCCCGGCAGCGTTAGTTTGTGCACCGCTGGTTATCCTGAACCGTTTGGCTAGGTTCTCCCGTGCCGACCCACCGGTAAGCATCACCAGCGCGGAGGAAGGAATGTCCCCACCTTTCCGTTTCTCTCCCCGGCCTTCCGGAGAAGAAGATTGTGCGCTTACCCGGGCGGAACGAGCCACGTACGACACAGACACCGGCCGGTTGGGGATCCTGTTCACTCCACCGGGAACCCTTACTGCCCCCCCCCCCCCGGTGCTCTTGCCCTTTCCAGGCGCCATAAGGCCCGCAGCATGATGGGTCTTCACCCGCCTCAAGAGATAGGCGCCGTCATCAACATCCATGGCCCTCGGCTCCGGATGAGTCGTGAGCCGGTCGGACTCCTCGTCCACCAACGTCTGCGAGACGGTCTTGCCTTTCTCCTTCAGCTTGTTAAGGAGGTCTTCCCCGTCCATCGAGAGAGTGGTTTCGGGCTTGATAGTCGCCCGGGAAGATGCACCTGCAAGGAAAGCGAACAGTTAGTATTTTGCAAAAACTAACACAAAGTATCACCGCTCAAGGGCTTCCTACGCACCGGGACCCCGCCCGAGTTGGCAGTATTCCAGCACTTCTCGTCGGATGAAGTTGAAAGAACTCCGTTCCAAATCGTCCCAACATCCGATTATGGTCGAGACCCTCTCATGCTCCAGATCGGATAGCTCGAACGACTGGTCGCCAAGGGGTTGGAAGGCGCCAGGAACCCGGTACATTTTACTCCTCGCTTGCCACCTCCCGCCCACCATCACCACCTTCTTCCTCCAACTGTTGTTTGTCTACCCATGAAGGCATATTGGTGACGATCGGTGGAGGTTTCCGGGCGTTGAAGGACAGACAACCCCGGGACCCTTGCTTCCTTGAGTAGGACAACCTATACAAGGACCGGAATTCGTTTACCGTTGGCATACTCATTCCGGACAAATCGTATAGGCAGCCGAGGCTCAGTAATCGCCTCCACTGGAGCCCAGAAAGCTGCGCGGGCGACACTTGCAGCGCACTGAGCATATACTGCACGAAATTTGGCAGCGGGAGCGAGAGTCCGTGCCGGAACTGGTCCTGGTGCGCGGCAACCCAACCTGCTTCCGGGTTGCAGGCCGACTCTCCAGGATTCAGGGGCCGCAGCAGAACGTCATCCGGGATACCCCACGTTTCCCGGAGCGCTGCAATCTCTCCAGGGGTCATGCTACCCTCAGGTTCATCACACACCACAGCACCCTTCCCTCTGCCAATGGTGTAGCTCACAGCCGGAGCATCTACAAGGCGCACCCCGTGCGGTATTTCAGTCTCCGAGGATTCAGCCCCGGAAGACGAAGACGAGGACGGAGACGAAACTCTGCTCCCGGAGCAGTCAGCGGCTTCGGACACCGGGGATTCCGAACCGAGCCAGTCCTCCAGTCTCTCCTCATCGTCCACGATAGGACCCCTGGCAGCCGATTCGGAAGTCCGGTCAGAACCTGAAGATGACATCTTAACCTAGGGAAAGAAAACAAAACCCTAGCGCTCGTCAGCAACCGGCTACAACAGCGCCTTCTACGGGCTCTCCCCAAGTTTGCCGCAGAGCAGTTCCGTCAGCGATAGAGATCCCTCCCCCCCGCCGCAAAACAACAAAACCAAGACAAGAACAACACCGGGGCAAAGAAATCAACAAACTTACCGATTAATATGCTCAACCGAGGACAATCCGCCCTGCGAAAGCAGCGAGCAATGGTAGGAAGAGAGTAGGGAGCACTCAAGAAAACGGATCTCGTGGGGCAAAAGGGCTCAAGGTTGTCGCCGGATTCCTCTCTGTCTCTTAGTTTCTCCAAAGCAAGAAGCAACAGCAGAAAGAAGAGCAGAATAGGCCTTTTTATAGAGGGGGCCAGTGCCCTAGGCAATAGAAATCCCTCTAAAACAAGTAATCAGAGCAACTCAAACGCCTGCGAATCCAGGCCCTTCATCTCAAGACCGCCCCCCGCTGGCACGTGTCCCAGCATTGGTAAACTGCCCATGCCATCATAACTGACGGGACTGATGGACTTCCTCCTTAAATGCATGTCAGCCACTTGTCCCACATGCTGGCGACAGGAAGGTAGGAGCGGGAACCGAGGAGTCAGGCCCTCCCACACTTCCCCAGATTCCACGGTTGCACGCCTTCTTCGTTGCATATCACCGGAGGACTCGTCTCGATATGGCAGGACGCCCGGTCGAGGTCCGCCCGGCACCATGGCAGTTCACGGTTATGATCATTCAACCGGCTGCATGGCTTCTTCGTTGCATATCACCGGAGGACTCGTCTCGATATGGCATGTCGCCCGGTCGAGATCCGCCCGGTCCGTAGCAGTTCGCGGTTATGATCATTCAACCGGCTGCATGGCTTCTTCGCTGCATATCTCGAAGACCTCTCACCGGTGGTAATCATCCAACCGCTTCGAGAGCATCCACCCGGGTATGAGCAGTATGGACCCGTCTCGATATGGCAGGACGCCCGGTCGAGGTCCGCCCGGCACCATGGCAGTTCACGGTTATGATCATTCAACCGGCTGCATGGCTTCTTCATTGCATATCACCGGAGGACTCGTCTCGATATGGCATGTCGCCCGGTTGAGATCAGCCCGGTCCGTAGCAGTTCGCGGTTAGGTATCATTCAACCAGCTACACGCCATCCTACTGGAGACCTCGTCTCGATATGGCATGTCGCCTGGTCGAGGTCCACCTAACTGCATCTCACTTGGGGGACTCGTCTCGATATGGCAGAACGCCCGGTCGAGATCCGCCCACCGGTTACGACGCATCCAACCGGCTCGAGAGCATATTTCGGGAATAGGATCCACCCGGCCCCATGGAATTTCACTGGGGGACTCGTCTCGATATGGCAGGACACCCGGTCGAGTTCCGCCCGGTACCATGGCTGACCCCGGTCATGAGAACATTCGACCGGCATAGGGCTTTATACACCCGGGCGAGTTTACATCTAACCCATGTACGCTTGTCCAGCAGGATAAAAACCCTGCATCGCACCAGCTGCGGCAAACGGGGAGCTGCACGGCGAGCCTTGTCACCTCAACGCCACCCCCCCCCCCCCCCTACTGGGAACAGGATCCACCCGGCCCCATGGCATTTCGCTGGGGAACTCATCTCGATATGGCAGGACGCCCGGTCGAGTTCCGCCCGGTACCATGGCTGACCCCGGTCATGAGAACATTCGACCGGCATGGGCTTTATACACCCGGGCGAGTTTACATCTAACCCATGTACTCTTGTCCAGCAGGATAAAAACCTTGCATCGCATTGAACCGCGATCAACCTGGGGCTGCACGGCGAGCCTTGTCACCTCAACGCCACCCCCCTTACCTCAACGCTTATTCAACACAAGCTGAGAAGAACTAGCAATATGGGACTCGTCTCGATATGGCAGAACGGCCGGTCGAGCTCCCATACTCCTGGACTCGTCTTGATATGGCAGAACGCCCGGTCGAGGTCCAGTAGTGAAGTTCACCTGGGACTCGTCTCGATATGGCAGAACGCCCGGTCGAGGTCCCATGAACTTCACCCCGTTCCGCTTTGGCAGATCGCCTGGTAGAGGCTCAGTGAACTCCGCTTTGGCAGATCGCCCGGTAGAGGCTCAGTGAACTCCGCTCCATTCCGATTTGGCAGATCGCCCAGTTGTGACCCAGTGAAGCTCCGCTTCGTACCGATAGGGCAGAGTGCCCGGCCCAAATTCCGTGCACATCTCTTGCATGGCGGATTTCAACGCCCCATTATCATCCCATGCACAAATCTCTTGCATGGCGGATTTCAACGCCTCATTATCATTTCATGCACACATCTATTGCATGGCATCATGGCATCATTTCATACACTCTCCGGGTTCCACCCGGCTCCATGCTCATAACACCACAACACCTGAGCACAGTACTACTTATATTACAAACGTGCTTATAAACTATTGCTTCCCATCGGTAACAGGCGCTCACCTCGGTCACGCCCAATATTTAACGCGGACTTGGGGGACTGGGCACCGGTAGGTTGGTAACCCTGCGGGTCTGCGGGACAAGAGCAAGACAGATTTAAGTCCCCATTCAAGATTGCACTTGACCGGGAACTTGGGGGACTTGTTGACAGTAGCCGCAGAGAGGCTACATCAGACCCACAGACCCACAGCAAGTGCACCAGGGCCCGGCCCAAGGCTCGAGACCGGATCACCAGTACCCGGCCTCGGGGTCCAGCACTCTATCCTGCCTCCAGGGACTCTGGGGCCGGGGGCGCCAGCCTGCCAAAGAGGGCACCAGAATGTACAAACAGAAGGAAACCAGTCCCACATCGAAGGGTGAGGCCAGCCCTCACCCCCAACCACCTATATAAGGGCCCCAACTACCCTCTTTATTAGGTAACTTATCTCTCTCCTTGCTTACATACGTGCCTTGGTTATATATATTCCAACTATACTAACTTAGGCATCGGAGAGGAGAAGACCGGCCCGCCCGGTATTCCCCTTAGTGAGCAGGATTGCAGGAGATCAAGTTGGATTCACCGTGTATCTACTAGACCCCCGAGTTTAGGCAGAAACAACTGGCTAGTTGGAAAGCATAATAAATTCTAAGGGTGGAAAATTAACTCTCCTTAAATCTAATGTTAATCACATTTATCTTTGTTTTAAATGTCCAACTAGTTTTGTAAAATTAGGTCGATGCAGCTTGCAAGAGGTTCTTTTTGGGAAGGGCATCGAGTTTTTTTCTAATGGGCTTGCTCACGGATTGATTAAGGCGTGAACCTTGTGGGACGAGGTTGTCGTTGTTTCATTCTAATGTGGGGCTTCTTTCTCCGGTCATGGGTCTCTGCTTTGCGTGCATCGAATCAAGGAGGTCACGTCGAATTCCGGTGTTGGTGCTGTTGGGTTCTGGTTTCAGTTTCGGATTTGGGATCTGGCCTCGACTTCTTGTTGGGTCTGGCCTTCAGGTTGATGTGGGCGGCTCGTGACGGTACATAAATTAATGGTTTTTGGGTTGCAGCCAGAGTGGATCGGTGCTGGTCTGGGGACGGGTCAAGGCATGACTATGGGTCCGGGTCGACTCCAGGTCTAGGTCAAGATATAGGACCGGGTCGGATCCAAGTCACGCACCATTCGGAACCCAGGTCAACTCCTCGACTGGACCTCGAACATGAATAAGTTCACATTCGGACCAGAACAATATTTGGGCTCGGGTCTGGGACTGTTTTGGTGTATATTTAATTTTCTTTTTAGTTTTATTTTATTTATGTTTTAGTTTCTACTCCAGATTACTAGTTCTTCTGGTAAAGGAGCGAAGGTGATCTTAGGTGGTGATTGATTGTTCGTGGGGAGAAGCGGCGGTTTGATGGTTTATCTTTTTTAGACCAAGATGGTGAAGGAACAAGGTTGACCACCGGAGTCACCAGATGGTTGCCTCCTTAGTGGTCGGGGCTAATTGATATTGGGGAGGAGGAGGGTAGTATTTGGGCCTTGGGCCTAGGTTGCAGCTTTGGGCTTGAAACTGGGTGGTAAATTTAGGCCCCGGCCTAACTAGTCCACTATTTTTCCTTTCCTACATGGACTATTGATTGATAACTCTTTTATTTAAAAAATTCGATTAAATGGTCGAGCCTTGTAGTTCTATGGCTTTCTGCCTTTCTCTCTTTCGCCTAAACCCTAGCCGCCATGGTTTGGGTCTCTATCAATGGTGCAAGTCGCCATCACCAAGCAGATCATCGGTCTCTGCCTCACGTTATACTCTTACAACACTCCAACGTCGTCTCTATTTGATGAGTTTTCTATTAGGTTTTCTCTCCATGGAAACCCAACGCAGTATTTTTGGAGCAGAGAGTGAGGCTGTTGTGGGTGGCCTCTCGAATTGGCTACTAGGCAATAACCTAGATGGTGTAAGGCCGGGGCGAAAGCGACTTAAAGCAGATGAAGATTAAGATCGGTGAGAGCCTGAGTCTGCCGACAAGAGCTTGACTAGAATGGAGGTGACAGATTGATAGTGATGGACACGACCGCGTATGCCGATCTGCTGAAGCTATGGAGATCTGGACCCGTACTGCCATCGTCAAGGAGCAAGGAGGAATGCCCAGATCAGATAACGCAGTAGACAGCGGTGCAATTATGGTCGTGGCTGCGATGAAGGTTGAAGATGTTTCGGCGACTGATGGAGGACTAAATTAGGTACCCAAATCTTTGGGTCAGCCTACCACTATTTGGAGGCCCAAATTTATTGGGGTGTCCAAATCAGTATGGGTGCTCATATTGTTTGACAAAAACATGTGGGGGAAGTTTTGGGCCCAACTGTGGACCCAACAAATAAACTCTAGCTCTCTAGAGTTTCAAATTTGGGATCCTAGTGGCTTGATCAAGCATACTAAATTCTATTTTGACATTTGTGGTACCATCGAATCTTCTGGAGTAGTGCTGAAAGATGATTCGAGCTATTCTGTAAGAGCGGAGCATAGAGTATTCAATGAATGGACCTATTTCTATATACCATCGTGGGTACTACGACAACTTCTTGTTCTATCTGTATATAGCAGCGAGATGATATGTGACGGTCATTCTGGTGGGAGGGTATGTAATGACTATTCTAGCTTGAGGTTAGAACAAGTTTATCTCATTTTGATGATGCTCCAGAATGTGTTCTGGATGTGTTATGATACAATTGTATTCGACTCGCTAAATTGAGTCATATTTTATTTATAAAGTTCTTTCCTTGATTCAAAAAAAAAAAAAAGATAACTCTTTTATTTAAGGGGTTTTTATAATTTAGGGCTTTTGAAAGCCCAAAATTAGAAAAAAGGCATGAACTTTGGGCTGTTCATAAAAAAGGACATTGTTTAACAAATAACCATAAAATATCACATAATTACGAAATGCCACTGTAACAATGTAACGGAATTCAAATGGATCCATTACTGAAAACGAAGTGTGAACAGTTTGCCGTTGCTTCATTAACTTCCACTACTATTCCCTCTCTCCTAACCAGTGTCCTTCCCTCATTCTCTTCCTTCCCTCATTCTCTCATTCTCTACTTCTCTCCTCTCATTCTCCGACGCCGAATCTCCATCGTTCTCCTCTTATTCTCCTCCGACGAGTCTCCACCGTTCTCCTCTCCTTCTCCGCCGACGAGTCTCCACCGGTATCCTCTCCTTCTCCGATGTCGAACCTCGACAGCTCGCAGTACAAGCAGACCTCAGCTGCTCAGGTAACAGATATTTCACTTTCTTTTACAGATTCAAATAGAGTTTTGATGATGCATGACATGAGATGATGATGATTCTATATTTGCTGAAGAAGAGGATGAGAAATTTGTGATGTTTAGACTGGGTTCCAAGGGGAAGAAGGTGGAAGATGGATGATGATTTTAGGTTTGGGGGGATTAGATGATAAATTGGAAGATGATTTTAGTTTTGGGGGGATTAGATGATAAATTGGAAGATGATTTTAGGTTTGGGGGGATTGGATGATAAATTGGAAGATGATTTATGTTTAATACATATATACAGTGTTTATAGATGTTATAGAACATTTTGTTCAAGAATAAATGGTTGGAACTATCAAAGTAACTGCTATTTTTATAAATTTTGCTTGGGCGCTAAAAATTCTGAGTGTTTCTGTGTGTGTGAATGGATGAAACTGTGTTATGTGCAAGGAACTATAACAGAAACTATTCTAGTAACTATCTTGTTTCAGTTTATGTGAATGAAATTATATTGTTTCAGTGTTGCATAACTGTATTAGTAACTGTGACATTTGGTGATGCAAATATATGTGAACTGTTTGAGTTTATGGTTGTATCGGGTTATAATAACTTTTTTCCCTCACATATGCAGAAAATGGCACCAAAACTGAAAACTAGTCCGGCAAAAGAGGTTACTGCAAGTGACGATGATATACAACACGAGCTACGAACAAAGAAAAGGAATGAGGACAATCCAGAAAAGAAGACTGCAAAACAAAAACAGCGAAAGGTAACTATCTATCTTGGTAATCGAAATTATATTTTTTCTGTAACTGTTAGTGTAACTATTAAGCAGTTGGTAATGCAAATGTTAGTGTATAGATCATCTAACTATGAATTGATGGGAGCATAGAAGAAAAAAGCAGAAGAGATAGAAGGGAAAGAAAAAAAAAGGAAATTGGAAAGGAAAACAACACAATTAGTTAGTAACTATAGTAGTAACAGTATTTCTTATAAGTAACTATCTCAGTAACTATGTTACAATTGAAAAAGTGTCTTAGTAACTGTGTTTATCGAATGTGCAGATAAGCGAAGATAAGGTAGCGGCAGCTGTCAAAAGAAAAAGAAAACAAGATGATGAAAGTGATGATGGTGCTGATGTTAAAAAATAAAAGCAAGCACGAAAATCAATAAGTAACTGTCATAGTAACTGTTTTTCTTTTGAGTAACTATCTTACTAACTGTGTTATAATTGAAAAAACTGTCATACTAACTTTGCTTATCAAATGTGCAGATAACGGAAGAAAGGGGAGCTAGAGATAAAAAAAGAAAATGGCAACAAGAGGATGATGGTGATGAAACTGAATATGATACATCTAGTAGTGGTAGTGGATCTGATTATCAAACTGATGAAGATGATGATAAAGGTACAAAGAAGATCGTCCTGGTAGAAAAACAAGAAGAACATCAACTGCAAAATCCTGTAAGTAACTATCACAGTATCTACGAACTATCATAGTAACTATGAAAGTAACTAGTAACTATCAAGGTAACTATCATAGTATCTATGAAAATAACTAGTACTTTTCATTGTAACTATCAAAGTAACTATCACAATATCTACTAACTATCATAGTAACTATCACAGTATCTACTAACTATCACATTAACCAGTAACTATCATAGTAACTATGAAAGTAACTAGTAACTATCATTGTAACTATCAAAGTAACTAGTAACTATCATAGTAACTATCACAGTATCTACTAACTATCATTGTAACTATCATAGTAACTATCACAGTAACTATCACAGTAACTAGTAACTATCATAGTAACTATGAAAGTAACTAGTAACTATTAAGGTAACTATCATAATATCTATGAAAGTAACTAGTAAATATCATTGTAACTATCAAAGTAACTAGTAACTATATCAACTATCATACTAATTTTGTTTTAATTGTGTTTTCAAGTGAGCAGAAGAAAAAGGGGCAGACCCTACAGTTCAGAAGCACCCTACCAAATTTCAATGAATATGGGGGCCAAATACCAGAGGCAGTACTACAGCTAATCGAGAGGACTCCCTTTGCCAAGTTGTTTCAAGCACTACACCAGAACCTTGTTTACGGTTCAAAGTCAAACAACCAATTGGGGATGGTGCTAGAAGCTTACGATCACGTAAGAGATGAGTTTCAGTTTGCTGGGAAGAAGTTCTGAATAAAATCATCATATGTTTCACAAATTCTAGGGCTGAACCGTACAGGAGTGTACATTCAGAGAAAAGAGACGCCCATTTCTGATTTTGTGATCAGATTTTTCGGACAAGCAAAGGAAGTCAATAAAAAGATGGTGAATACAGCCATAACAGCTTAATTAAATAAGAATCCTCAATCTGATGAGGAAAGAGGAAGCAGAGATGCAAATATAGCAAGGCTGATAATTGTCGACATTCTCATCAAGCTTCTCTTCCCAAATGCAAAGAGAACCCTTCATATAGACATGGTCAGAGCTGTGGAGGATTTAGATGAGACATCTAACTATGCCTGGGCAAAAGAAGTCAAAATCTTCTTGAAAAGATGTCTCACAAAGTACAAGAAATCGGACCGTGCATCAAAGAATACAGAAGGATGTGTTCATGTCATTCTGGTAAGCGCTGGAGTTTTATCTTCCTTTATTCTTTTATGTTATATAATTTTGCTTCTTATAAACTAACATTCCTTTTGCAACCAGTATTGGCTGTGCATGAAGACAAACTTGGTGGAGTCAATTCCAGGGAGGGACAATGAACAACACCAGATCAGGAAATGGGACCTGGAAAAGTTGAAGAAAAAGATGTGGAAGTATCAACTCAAAAGACTTGTCAGCAAGTATCATCTTAGTAACTATCTTAGTAACTATCATTTGTGAATAACTATCTATGTAACTGTGTTAGTAACTATCAATTTTGAAAACTATTTGTGTAGTTATCTTAGTAACTATCTTAGTAACTATCTCAGTAACTATAAATTTTGTAAACAATCTATGTAAGTATGTTAGTAACTATCTGACTAACTATTATCTTTGTAACAATGTCTGATTAACTATGTTAGTAACTAACATAGTAACTATCAAAGATGACTAACTAACATCTTTGTAACTATGTCTGACTAACTATTTTAGTAACTATTTTGGTAACTATCATTTTGGTAACTATGTCAGTAACTGTGTGAGTAATTATTATTTTATTTTTTTCAGAAACATTTCGCAAAAAGCAGAGAAGACCTGGAAGGGACAAGTGAGGATGAGGATGAACCTGAAGCAGCTGAGCAGACTGAAATAGAACAAATGCAACCTGGAATCATCAACAAAGAAAATTCAGAACAGCTCAGGCAAAAGCAAATGCAGATTGAGCATTTGGAAAAAAAATTGCAAGAAAAGGAGAAAAATCTAGCACAGATGTCACAAGATTTGGAAGACGCCAGACTGGAAATTGTGGTGATGAAAGAGAGTGCAACGGCACAAGAGCTGGAAAATTTAAAATTAAAGGCTGAGTTGGAGAGGCAAAAGAAAATTGTGGCCGCACTGACTCAATTCTCCGACCCAATGGAAATGACACCACCACAATCTCAATTAGATGGCCTGGAAAAACTGGCGACTGAAGCCGAAAAAGAAGGGCAGGCAACTGATGTGAAGGAAAGCAGTCAGAAAAATGCAAAAGAAGAAGAAGAACAGCTTGTAGCAGATCAGCTGGACGCTTTGAATAAAGTGGAGGAAGAATTAGAAATGAAGAAAAAAGAAGAGGCTGAAAAAAGAAGAGAGGAAGAAAAAAGCAAAGGTAATAAAAATTTGTTATTAACTATCAATTTTGAAAACTATCTGTGCAACAATGTTAGTAACTATCAATTTTGAATAACTATCTTAGTAATTATCAATTTTGAAAACTATCTGTGTAACTATGTTAGTAACTATCTTAGTAACTATCTGATTTTGAAAACTATTCTGTGTAACTATGTTAGTAACTATCTTAGTAACTATCATATTTAATTTGTACCTATTTTGTGCAACTACCTTAGTAACTATCATCTGAGAAAACTATCTGTTTAACTACCTTAGTAACTATCTTAGTAACTATCAACAGAACTGAGTAACTATCATCTGAGTATCTGTATTAGTAACTATAGCTGTAACTATAACTATCATCTGATTTCCTATCGTGCAGGTGATGAGGAAGAAACAAGAACATATCGTAGAAAAATCCCAAAGGAAGCAAGATGGTCGCCCAAGACACCGGTGACGGAAATGCCTTCTTTCAACATCTTGTCGGGGATTATATCTCCTTGGGGAGCTTACAGCACTCCCACTCAATCACTGCAGCAACCAAAAGAAATCTCAACAGCAAATCTGAGAACTCCACCTACTCCACAAGCCAGAAAGCTAACTCTGGGTGACATGACATGATAGCTGAACCTCACAAGTTCCAGATCATAGAGTCACCGGTTCCCATGCCTGTTTTCAACCAATCTGAGGCAAAAACAAAGAAAAAAGTGCATTTCAGATTAAACCAAAATGTGACGAATTTTTCACTTGACGAAATGCACTCCGGGAATTCAGCAGAATCGCTGGGAATATATTCATATGTTGTGCGCATAAAAAACAGAAAGAGGGCGTCAAGAAAGGACGACATATACTAGTGGGGTGAAGTCAAAGCTGAAAGGGAAATCAAAAGAAAGAGGCAGGAAGAGAACAAAAAAAAAGTTTGAAGAAGAGAGGCGGAAAAAGAAAGAGGAGGAAAGTTTGAGAAAGGTGGTGCAACTAGAACAGGTTGAATCAGTAACTGTTGTTCAAACGTCATTTGATGATGTGGCTGGGGTGATAGAGGAAGGTGAACCAATATACCTTGTTGGTGATTCAGAGGAACCTTATCAACCAAGCCAACGAGAGGTGATGGACTGGGATGACCACACAGTTTACAAAGATCATATGGACGAAAACACGAAGCAAAGGTTTCGAGAATACTAGAACAAGGCGCCAAGCGGGTAAGCATAATATTCATTTATCCTACAATCTGTCCTGCTATCTATCTTGGTATATATCTTATTAACTGTCTGTCCTACAATCTGTCCTAGTATCTGTCTGGATAATTTCTTAAGTAACTATCTCAATAACTATTATCTTAGTATCTATCTTTCTAACTTTCTGCCTCAGTAACTATCATTCTGAATAACTATCTGACTAATTACTTGTGTGACTATTTTAGTAACTATCTCAGTATCTATAATATGACTGTGACTGTCTTAGTAACTATCATATGATTTACTATCATGTGTGCAGAGTGTTCTTCTGGGAAGGAAAGGAGGTGGGAACAGAAATTTCAAAGCATGAAATTGAACAAGTCGTGTTTGGAGTTGAAGTCGCAAACAACATGATTGATGCATTTGCATCTTTGTTATATAGCGAAATGAAGGACATCAACGATCTAGTTGCACCAAAAATAGAAATTCTGCTCACTCACTCCTGGGTAAGATACTAATTAACAGGAGAATTATATTTTTGTAAAAAATTATGAGATAACTAATCATAGGTTTGGTTTGAAAAACAGATGTCGACGGAAGACCTCGAAGCAAAACCAATTCATCAGTTCCTCTGTGAACCTCTGTATGAGAAGATAGCTAAAGCGAATGCCATTATGATACCCCTTACACATAAGCGAAACTTCCACCATATTCTACTGGTGTTTGACAAGGAAGCGTGCAGATTTTCCCATTTTGATTCCATGAGAGCAAGAAGAAAAGAAACCGGGCAAATTTTAAAGATGCTGAAAAAATGGTATGTTAGTAACTATAATATTAGTAACTATCAATTTTGAAAACTATCTGTGTAACTATGTTAGTAACTATCAATTTTGAAAGCTATCTGTGTAACTATGTTAGTAACTACCTTAGTAACTATCAGTTTTGTAACTATCTGTATTTTACTATTTTACTAACTATCTCAGTAACTATCAATTTCGTAACTATATGTGTGACTATCTTAGAAACTATCTGTGTAACTACCTTAGTAACTATCAATTTTAAAAGCTATCTGTGTACCTATCTTAGTAACTATCAATTTTAAAAGCTATATGTGTAACTATGTTAGAAACAACTTTAGTAACTATCAATTTTGTAACTATCTGTGTAACTAACTTAGTAACTATCTTGATAACTATCTGCATAAAACAATGCAGCATGCCGCTGCACCGCACCACGGCAGCGTTCCGCTGTCGAAATAAACATGAACAAAATTAAAAATGCAACCATTCAATAACAGTAAAACCAAGAAAAAATCAATGTAAATTTCAATATAAGTTTCAATGTAACTTTCAAAAAACATTATTAACTAACCATCATGGTAATTATAAAAAAACAGCTATATATGCTGCTACACCGAAGAAAAAAAACAGAAAGTAGCTATTGTTGTAACTGCCTGAATAGCTATCTACGGAACTATATAATTTCTTTACAACTTGTTTTGTTGTGACCAGCATATTTGTTACACCTGCTGCACTTGATAGTCCTTTTAACTTCATTTTTACTTATATACCTCTGTAATTTTGGCCTTCTAGGTGGTCTTTTTGTTAAAGGTGGTTGCACCAACAATGCAGACTGAGCTAGATCCACCGGCTTTGAAATAGTAGGAACCGGGTTGATTGAGAAAGAATATGTTTCACGATATTTATCCACCTGTAACAGGAATAAAAAGAATAAAAAATAAGGTTATAATATCAGGTTAATGTAACTATACAAGTAACTTCACTATTATCTATCAATTTAACTATTTAATCTAAAGTAAGTATCTAAGTAACTACAGGGGTAACTGTCTAATTAATGATAGATTTAGGAGAAGTACTGCACCTTGAACATTGGGTTGATATATGAGTACACATCAGAACCGTGTTTCTGAATCACGACAAGTGCATGCGAGCAAGGGAATCCGTGAACTTGCCATTCTCCACATGAACAGTAGGATTCTTCCAAGTTCACCATAACATAATACTTTTGGCACTGAACTTCATAAATGTATGTATTAGATCTATTAACTAACCAGTGTCTTCCCAACTCCAAGTTGACCACAAGCTTCTTTTCCAAATTCGGACACAGCTCAGTAACCCATCTAGCTGATTCTTCCTTCCGAGAAGCAATTAAAGCCATAGACTTAAGATGAATGGCTTCGTTAAATTCAATAATGGGAAGGCTCTTCAAATCCTTCACCCAATTGTTAAAACACTCAGCCAAATTATTGGTCATTTCCCCAAACCTTTCACCATTAAAAAAAGACGAAGCCCGTGTTTCCAACGGAAGATCCTTCAAAAACAGATCAACAACCTCACCACCTTCATGCTTCAACTTCTGGAAATTAAGGTCAAAATATTCACGGGTGCGAGAATAAGCACAACGCATAAACGACGATGGAATCCTTTTGCTCAGGTAAGAACCATTTGGAAACTTGCTGCTGAGATTAGCCTGAAGATGCCTATAACAAAATCCATGTGGACTCTTCGGAAAAACTGCACAAACTGCATTTAGAAGCCCAATATTCCGATCAGATATGAAAGTAATTTGCCTTGTAGAATATCTCGACAACTCTTCGGACAAAAGCTTGAGAAAGAAGGTCCAATTGCTCTCATTTTCAGAATCAACAATAGCATAAGCAACTGGATATAATCCTAAACAAAAGAAAAGAAAAAATAATATCAGGTTCATGTAACTATATTAATAACTACCTTAGTAACTATCTTAGTAACTATCATCTGAATAAACTATTCTTTGTAACTATTTCAGTAACTATCTTAGTAACTATCAATTATGTAACTAACTGTGTAATGATTTCACTAACTATCTTAGTAACTATCAATTTTTATAACTATCTATGTAACTACCTTAGTAACTATCTTAGTAACTATCAACTTTGTAACCATCAACTATTTAAAAGTATCTGCACTAGTATCTATCGAAGTAACTATTTGGTGTAGAAGTTCCTGAAACTATAAAAGTATTTCCACTAGTATCTATCAAAGTAACTATATGGTCTGGAAGTTCATGTAGCTATACAAGTAACTACACTAGTATCTGTCCAAATAACTGTTTGGTCTGGAAGTCATGTAAATGAAATTGAAAAACAAGAAAAAAGAAATGACAATAATTAACAACAAAAAATGAAATAACAACAAAAACGAAGAAAACAATGTACCACAATTTGCGTCCTTTGCTGAAGCAGAAAGAAGCATGCCTTTGTATTTGTTCGTGATGAATGTAGCATCAATACAGAGAACTGGTCTGCAAGACTGAAAACCATTCATCCAAGCACCATAAGTAACAAACATACGCTGGAACCTTCTTGTTTCAGATTCATACTATATAGCTAGCCTAGAATATGGGTTGGATTAACATGTGCGCTCGCAAAACCATGATAAATTCTGGTAAGACTCAGACTCAACACCAAGTACAGATTCTCTCGCGCGCTCTTTGCCATACGAAGCAGTATGATAAGGGATATCTAATCCGTAGTTTAGCTTTATGTCTTGCAGTATATCAATAGCTTTCTTATTGGGATTCTCACGAACTTTGTCAAACATCACCTCCCTTATAATCTTGCTGCACATCATCTTACTCTTTTAAAGCCGGATGACACAACGACATCTATGTTCGCTCACCAATTCAGCAATCACAAAGAAACCATTATACCTGAATAATAGGTGTAAAAATCAATCAGCATATATATTTTTCTATACTAACTATCAAAGTAACTAGTAACTATCATAGTAACTATCAATGTAACTAGTAACTATCAAATTAACTACTAAATATCCAAGTAACTATCAAAATAACTATCTGAGTAACTATGCAATTAACAGTTCCAGTGAGTTCAAAAACTAGAACTACAAGAGTAACTATCTAAGTAACTATACAAGTAACTATCATGATAACTATACAAGTAACTATCATGATAACAAATGCAGGACACAATGCAGCGTGCCGCTGCACAGCACCACGGAAGTGGAACGCTACAGAAATAAACATGAACAAAAAAAATGTAATTATACAGAAATTGTGTAACAGCTAATGTAACTATACCTGCATAAAGATGCCTTCACACACCAATTACAATCTTCAGAATGTTTTTTTCTTGCAGATAGCAACAACACGTTCTAGCTTATTTCTCTCAAAATCATACTCAAAACCAACCTCCACGGCATACATCCGCAACTTCAACCTAAACTCTTTTACTCCGCCCTCAAACATCTGACCCTTAGAGTGAATAAGAGACTTCCATCCTTTAGAAAGATACATTTTCGCATCCTCACGCCTATAACAACCCAAAAATTCATTCTCTTCAACCAAAACACTAGTATCCTCGCTAACATTATTACTAACTACACTTTCCGAAATAGAAGAACTGACATCCAAACAATGAACATCCACATCAACAAAATCAGATTTATACCATCCCAAAACTCTAAACATCATGCTCATATCAATCTCATTTCCAAGATGGTAAACAGTAGGATCCGGATAAACATTATACTTGAGTTTGAAAACAAATTTTTCCAACTCTGGAAAACGATCACGTATCCGATGACAAAAATCAGAAAAAGTACAATTATGACTAAAGGAAAGTGCTCCTCCTTCACCAGATTAGACAAGCTTTGCAATATAACAACTGTCCATTGCACCTACAAGAGAAAATCATCATAAACATCAATTAGCAAATCCATGTGACTGTAACTGTACACAATCTATCAAGTAACTATGATTTTAACTATCAAATTTGACAACAACAAAAAACAAAACAATCAGCTACAAAGAAGTAGCTCAAGTAACTAGCTAGCAAAGTAACTATAAAAAATCAAACAAATGCAGGACAAAAAATCAAGAGTGAACTTTTTTGAAAACTGTATGTGTAACTATATTAGTAACTATCTTACTAACTATCAATTTTGAAACCTATCTGTGTAACTATGTTAGTAACTATCAGTTATGAAAACTATCTGTGTAACTATGTTAGTAACTATCAATTTTGAAACTTATCTGTGTAACTATGTTAGTAACTATGAATTTTGAAACCTATCTGTGTAACTATGTTAGTAGTTATCTTAGTAACTATCAATTTTGAAACCTATCTGACTAACTATGAAAGTAACTATCTTAGTAACTATCAATTTTGAAACCTATCTATGTAACTATGTTAGTAACTATCTTTGTAACTATCAATTTTTGCGAGGTATCTGACTAACTATGAAAGTAACTATCTGAATAACTATCATTTTTTGTAACTATCTGACTAACTATGCTATTAATAGGTTACAATGATTAATTTGTGGATGAAAGCTGTGCTTGATCAATCGGATGACATGCTGGAGCAAGAATGCATGTATAAAATAGACTGCAACAAGAGCACCAGCACCGAATTGCAGATGGTAGAAGAGACTCTTACTGAAGATGAAGTTCAATCTATAAGGTAGATTAAGGAGAATTATAAGTCAAATTTGACTGTCTATTCGTACAGCGGAAAATTGCCCAACAATTTTTAACAATTCAGATTTAACAATTCAGATTTCAAAAAAAAATCGAAAGAAACTGAAGAAAGAATGAAAATCGGGAGGTTGAATAGGCAATCACAAGTTTTAACAATTCATATTTAAAAAAAAAAACTGAAGACCTATAACATCAAAATCAACACGAATTGATTCAAAAGCTAAAAATGACATATGAACAACTGCAAAAACTTAACATACCTTATTTCAATGAATCAAAACTGAGGAATCGCAGATGCAAAGCTTCAGAGGCAAATCGGAATTACAAATCGGCAGCGAAAGAGGCAAATTAGAATTGCATATCGGCAGTGAGAGAGAGAGAGAGAGAGACGGTACTGAAACGAAGAAAAAGAAAACGAAGAGAAAGAAGGGAAAGTAATAGAACGGGAAAAAAAGGAAAGTTTGTTAGAGAAGGGTAAAATCGTCATTTTGAAAGTAAAAAACAGTCCATTTTTTATTGTTTAGTGAAATTGAATGGAGTTTTTTATGATCAACATATTAAAACTATGTCCTTATTTATAAAGTGAAAAAGAATGAGTTTTTTTTTTTTTTTAATTTTCAAAGGTAGATAGCCAGTTTTTCTAAAATGTGGTTTATTTAATTATGGGTCTTTAAGTGACTAATAATACATTTCTTTCATATGAATTAGATAAGATGTTTTGGTTTGATGTCGGTAGTTTGTAGGTTTTATCTGTATTTATTTAGAATGAATGTTACGTGTCATACGGTGGCTTGTACCTTAACTTGTCTAACTGTTTAAGTATCCAGATAAATATACACTGGACGTGTCTTTTAGCGTTGATAATGAAGTTATTGTTCAAGGAAGGTTAATTCCGTAACTTCCGTGGTGTGTCTTGTCCTAATAAGGCTAGTAGTGTAGATTCTGTATTAGACAGGGAATCCCTGATTCACAGGGATACTTGATGTAATGTCTATATAAAGGCCTCCTTATCACTCAATAAGGAGATAGTTTACTATCAATCTATTTCTTCTACAACACGTTATCAGTACGTTGCTCTAGCCTCTCGTCTAATAGCCCTAAAACCCTAAAAAACCCTAATTCCGAATTTTTTTTTTTCGAAAACCCTAACCTACCGTCGGCCGCCGATTCTTCCCTTCGGCACCGTCGACCTCTTCTCAGCAGCACCTGCGCTACCCGTCTGCCCCCCCCCCCCTTACGTGTCATAACTTGCACGCATACCCGAAGATTCAAGATTGCTCGCAAGCCAAGCAAGCGGCATTTGAAGCCTAGTTCGTTGCTGAGAAGAAATCAAGAAGAATCAAAGAAAACAAGCTTCCCCAAGAGTCAAGTTTCGTTTGATCAAGCTTCTTTTGAAGAGGTAAATATTTTATAAACGTTCCCGCTTCTGAATTTTCAATAGTTGGGTTTTGTTTTCTTCCGGGACCTTTTCGTGTCCCTGCTACCTCATCCCGATTCTATCGCTTCTCGGGACGGCATACGGGGATTTAGTCACCCCGGTGCCAACGTTTTTTGGGGTAACTGTGATGTTACCGGCCACCGTTATGCTTGTGACTGTGATGTCACTGTGAACCATAACGTATTCTTTTTTTTTTTAAAAGAAAACAAAGGGAAGATATCGATTGTGACTTGAAGTCACGTTAAGTATCGATTTATGTGACCATGATATATCTTGGCACTGTTCTAAAAGAACAATCAAACTTGATTAGTATTCAAATATACTAACGTCTCCCTGTTTTGTGTTATGTAGATGGCTGACACTCAGCGTCCAGAATTTGACATCTTGGATGTCCAAGGCAAGGAATACAAGAGGTGGATCTCAGAAGTAGAGAACACCTTCATTGGTAAAAGATTTACCGCCACCATCAACCCTCCTGAGTATGCAAGCTTACAAGCTTCTCTTGAACAGAAAGCACAAGCCCTGATGTTTCTCAGGCGCCATATCCATCCAATGCTCAAGAAGCAATACCTGAGGAAAACTAATCCCAAAGAGCTATGGGATATCCTCAAGGACCGCTTCGACAATGTGCATGACGCACAACTCCCAGACCTCATGTCCGATTGGGAGCAAATCCGCTTATTGGATTTTGATTCCGTCCAGGAATATCATCAGACTATGCTAAACTTGCAATCTGATTTGAGCTTTTGTGGGGTCGAAAAGACCGATGACGATATGATGGAGAAGACTTTCACGACGTTCCCAGAATCCGCGTCCATGTTGTCGCATCAGTACCGCGATCTCCGTGAGAAAGGCACTATCAAAACCTTCAGTGATTTGATGAATGTACTTCAAAGAAAGGAGAGGTACCATGAGTTGATTCTTACCACCAATAAGAGGCCTCGAGGACTGAAATTCATTGCGGAATCTCATCAAGCCTGTGGTAAAGCTTCTAAGCAAAAGCATCAATCTCATGAACGTCAAGCACCACCACCACGTACGCCAAGAGCAACACGTGGTGGACGAGGAGGGAGAAGAGGCGCTGGCCGTGGCCGACAGCTTTCTTGGACAAGGGATGGTGGCGGTGCCGCCGCTCCCAGAGGGAGGAACAGTTTTGGTTCCGGTCCCAGGCGTGGTGGCCATACGCTGAACAATGCTTCGGCTCCTTGCTTCAAATGTGGCTCTAAGAATCATCTTCAACGCGATTGCACAGCAAGTAGAGAGATTCAAGCCGCTTACAAGAAACACAAACAATACATAGAACAAGAAACGAACTATGTAGGAGACTTTGAGGAAGAAGAATACGATGAGGAAGATACCAACTTCACCATCGATGACTTCCAACCTACCAAGAAACGTAGGACTCAGGAGTATGATACTATGGATTATGAATAAGTATTTGACTTAGGTCATGAGATACATGTTTAAGTTTGATTTTGCTTGTTATTTTGACATAATATAGTCAATAAATCACGACTTTGTTCGACAAGTCGCTCTTTTTAGAACAACCTTGATGTACTTTTGAGTTGTCATCAATAATATCTCTCTTATTCTACGAATGATTTGAGATTTTTACATCCCTATGAAAGATAAATGGTTCAATGCGTCCAATTCTCAATGGCATAATTATTTTGAGTTCACCACAATTCTGTTGATGTTAACTCATATCCGAAATAAGATCACAAAGACAAAACGAGAGACTCGCAATCCGCCAACTTGGCCGCGATCCGCCAACTTGGCCGCGATCCTCCAAGCCTCGCTCGCCATGGCTACTCGCCAACTTGGCCGCGATCCGCCAGGCCTCACTCGCCATGGCCACTCACCAAGCTTGGCTCAACACCGAATCCGGTTTTTGAAACCAACAATCGATAGCCTATCAAACAAATGCAACTTTTGCATCAATGGCTCGGCAACGACGTGTCTTCGGACTCGCCATGCTTCGGATTTAGCTCAACCGTCCCATAGCATTGCCTCAATGCCTGACCGACCCTCACCACTCGCCTTGCTTCGGCTCGGCCTCAGGGTAGCTTCGGCCTTACCACAGCTTCAGCTTTGGCTTGGCTCCGGCCTTTGTCTTGGCCTCGGCCTTGGCTCGGCCACGCCACCTACGACGGTGTCCGATCTCAATCTCTGACCTAGGCTATGTTAACTCTCAATGTTGGTATTCGGTGATTAAAATAAGGCTTCTCTCTTTCTCTCAAGTTATGTCGTTGCCATGGCTATGTTATTGGCCTTAATGCACTTCATTTTGTGATGATATATTGCTTCAGTACACTTACTTTCAAGTGTTCGCCAAAGTCTAAAGTAGACTATTGATTCAATTTACATTGTTTTTGTAGATGTATCAAGGCGAGATTGAGTGTTTGTTGGACTGCGCAACAACTCACACGATTCTGAGGAATCGGCAATTGTTTTCGGATTTTTCGCCAAGAGAATCGTCATTATCTACGATGACAGGAACTGGACCCGTAATTAAGGGTCGTGGCACTGCTCAATTGTTATTGCCAAATGGCCCTGAAAATCGGGTAGAGGACGCCCTATATGCGCCTAAGGCTCCAAGAACCTTGCTAGCTTTCAAGGATGTGCGTGACAACGACTATCACCTCAGCACTTACGTTGAAAATGGAACTGAATATCTGTTGATCACCTCCACTGAGAATTTGCGTACTCGCATTGTGGAGAAGTGTAAGCGTGTTCGAAATGGCATCTATTTCACAACCATTAGAGCCAATGAATCTCATGTTGTTGTCTTATGCGATTCAGATGCTTACAAGCTTTGGCATGAGAGACTCGGTCATCCGGGTCGTGATCTGATGATCTGTATTTTGAAATGCTCTCACGGTCATCCATTTTTCAGATCACAAAAGCACAGAGGGCGCCTCGGCCTCGGTTCGGCCGCCATGCCGTCGATAGCCACCTCTCGGCTCCAAGGAGAGGTTCGGCCTCCTCCTGCTTCTCATGCTTCTGTAGCGATGTGTAATGCTCATCGTTCGTTTTGCAAAGCTTGTTCACTAGTAAAAATTCAAGCAAGACCATCTTTTTCTATTGATAATAAACAGAATATTCCGTTCCTACAACGAATACAAGGTGATATTTGTGGACCTATAACACCAGAATGCGGACCATTTAGATATTTCATGGTTCTGGTTGATGCGTCAACGCGTTGGTCACACGTAGCGTTGTTGTCCACGAGGAATGCTGCATTTGCTAAACTCCTAGCTAGCTCAGATCATTAAGCTTCGGGCTCACCACCCGGACAATCCGATTAAGTCAATCAGACTGGATAATGCTGGAGAGTTTACGTCAAAGTGTTTTGATGACTATTGCATGTCAGTTGGGATTGAAGTTGAACATCCCGTGCCCCACGTTCATTCTCAGAACGGTCTTGCAGAAGCAGCCATTAAGAGACTACAGCTTGTAGCTAGGTCTCTTGTCATGGCCACAAACTTGCCAGTTTCGGCATGGGGATATGCAATATTACATGCAGCTTTGCTTATTCGTCTACGACCCACAGATAGCTAACCATTTAGTGCGTACCAGTTGGTAACTGGTTACGAGCCTGATATTTCGCATCTGCGTACTTTTGGTTGTGCCGTATATGTGCCTATCACGCCTCCATTGCGTACCAAGATGGGTCCACAATGACGATTAGCTATTTATGTTAGATATGAAGCACCAACAATTGTCCGCTACATAGAGCCTATGACAGGTGATCTGTTTACTGCAAGATTTGCAGATTGTCACTTTAATGAGACATCCTTCCCGCCGTTAGGGGGAGATGGGGTCGCATCCGTCCCTAATGAACGTCAGGAATTGACGTGGTTCTCTCCCACTATGTCTCATTATGATCCCCGTACGTCTCAGTGTGAGACCAAAATACAACGCATATTGGAACTACAAAAGGTGGCGGATTCGATGCCCGACTCCTTTACTGATATTGCGAAAGTGACAAGATCAACCATACCTGCTGCGAATGTACCTGCAAGGCTCAACATTCCTCGCCATGCGCGAGCACGTGCTGCCTGTCTCGGAGCCGTAGCCCTAGGTGCCATCGGCAACCTAGGCTCAGCACCTCCAAGTGGAGGGCCGGCGTCGACTTCGGATCCTCCTAGAAAGAGGGGGAGACCAATCGGTTCCAAGGACAATGTACCTAGAAAGAAGGCATGTGTCCAGGCACAAAGCGATCCGTTCATCATCGATACTGTGACGCCGTCACACGAGATTGTCTCCGACTATATCTATGTCCAAGAATCAACTCTGAATCATCTGGGGGATGCCTCAGACTCACCGTTGATGTTGGAGAACAAGGAAATCTCACCAAACTACTTATGCATGCACAATCTTATGGAAAGGAATTCCATGTATATCGATGATGCATTCGCCTACGCCGTTGCTCAAGAAGTCATTGACGATGACGATATGGAACCCCGCACTGTTGATGAGTGTCAACGTAGGGCGGATTGGCCGAAGTGGGAAGAAGAAATCCAGGCTGAACTAGACTCTCTAAAGAAAAGGCAAGTATTCAAACCGGTTGTGCCTACACCGCCGAACGTGAAGCCTGTTGGACATAAATGGGTCTTTGTCAGAAAGCGAAATGAGAATGGTGAAGTCCAGCGATATAAAGCTCGACTCGTGGCGCAAAGTTTTTCTCAACGCCCTGGAATTGATTATGAGGAGACGTATTCTCCTGTCATGGATACTATTACCTTCCGATACTTAATCAGTTTGGTAGTCTCAGAGAGACTCAATATGCAGCTTATGGATGTTGTAACAGCGTATCTTTATGGGGATCTAGATACGGAGATGTATATGAAAGTGCCAGAAGGACTTTCGTTACCCAAGCCAAGTGAGCAAAAACCACGAAGTTCATTTGCTATCAGGTTGAGACGATCTCTATATGGACTCCGACAATCTGGTAGGATGTGGTACACACGGTTAAGTGATTACTTGATTGGGAAAGGATACAAGAATGATGAGTTGTGCCCTTGTGTGTTCATAAAGAGAACAAGTTCAGGATTTGCCATTATAGCCGTCTATGTTGACGATATGAACATCATTGAAACTCTGAATGAGATCAATGAGACCGCAAGCTACTTGAAATCCGAATTCGAGATGAAAGATCTGGGAAGGACTCGGTTTTGCCTAGGCTTAGAACTAGAGAACCGAAGTGGTGGAATATTTATACACCAATCTGCATACGTCCGAAAGATGCTCAGGCGATTTAACATGGACAAAGTTATGCTTCCTACAGGCACTCACATGGTCGTTAGAAGTCTGGATATCAACAAAGATCCCTTTCGTCAGAGAGAAGATGACGAAGATGTCTTGGGAGCTGAATATCCATATCTTAGTGCAATTGGAGCCTTGTTATACCTAGCTCAGTGTACTAGACCAGACATTGCTTTCTCAGTGAACTTGTTAGCTAGATTTAGCTATGCGCCAACACAACGTCATTGGGTTGGAATCAAGAACATTTTTCGATACCTTAAAGGAACCCTTGACATGGGCTTGTACTATCGATACACTCATCAGGATTCGACACCTAGTCGATCTCTTGCATCCAACAGCACAAACCGTGGCTCGGATCGCCACCGGTCAGCCGCCAAGACTGGCTTTGGCTCAGCAGCACCCTGCCTTGCCACAAAAAGCCGCGGCTCAGCCATCCGCCATCCTGCAGCCATATCCGCCAACATATCCGGACCCGAGGATGCTAAGTCGTGGTCCCGATACGGCTTTGGCGATACCCCCTCCTACTCAGATACACCAAATGATGTGATGGTAGGATTTGCTGATGCTGGATATTTGTCAGATCCACACAAAGGACGTTCCCAAACCGGTTATGTTTTTACCATTGGGAATACGGCGATATCTTGGAGATCAACCAAACAAACCCTTGTTGCTACCTCCTCGAACCATGCTGAGATTATTGCACTACATGAAGCAGTCAAAGAATGTGTTTGGCTTCGCTCAGTTATATCTCACATTCGAGAGTCTAGTGGACTTGAGTCTACTACGATGGGACCAACTTGCATATTTGAAGATAATGCAGCATGTATTGAGCATATGAAGTTGGGATACATCAAGGGTGACAATACTAAACACATTTCGCCTAAGTTCTTCTACAATCAACAGCAGCAAGAGACTTTGAACATCCAAGTGAAGCAAGTCAGCTCAGAAGATAATGCAGCTGATCTGTTCACCAAGTCTTTACCCAAATCTACATTTATGAAGCATGTAAAGCGCATTGGTATGTGTCGCTTATCCGAACTCAAAGACTGATTGACTATCAGGGGGAGTTCTCGTCTAGACTTCAGGGGGAGTCTAGTTATACATATCTCACATACTTGTAGTTGGTGCGTTGTACTCTTTTCCCTTAGACCATGCTTTTATTTTTTGCCTAAGAGGTTTTTGTTTGCTGGCAAAGGTTTTAACGAGACAACAGTTCATGCACCATTGAGGACGCGACACAAGGGGGAGTGTTCAAGGAAGGTTAATTCTGTAACTTCCGTGGTGTGTCTTGTCCTAATAAGGCTAGTAGTCTAGATTCTGTATTAGATAGGGAATCCC
This sequence comes from Potentilla sterilis, assembly GCA_963682095.1. Taxonomy (NCBI): domain Eukaryota; kingdom Viridiplantae; phylum Streptophyta; class Magnoliopsida; order Rosales; family Rosaceae; genus Potentilla; species Potentilla sterilis. Next base: position 26,681,501 of record OY821764.1, read on the forward strand.
TGATTCACAGGGATACTTGATGTAATGTCTATATAAAAGCCTCCTTATCAATCAATAAGGAGATAGTTTACTATCAATCTATTTCTCCTACAACAACAGTTATATATTTCTAAAATAGAAAAGAAAAAGTAATGTAAGTAAATATACAAAAAAACCAGCAACTACCTAACATACCGAACAAAACTCCAAAACGCCTGCACCATTCCCGAGACAGAGAAAAAATAAAATCCGAAAGAATCTCTCTAAATCTTGTGACACACCCAAAGCTACTCAACAAAGCAAACCTCACACTCTCTCTCTCTGAACCCGTGACGAGCTCAGCTGACGTCACCATCCCCTGTAATGGACGACGTCTCCCGACGGCGGAAGCTCACCTCCCGCCAGCGGCGATCATGGTGCTGCTCCTTCACAGTCCCGCCCTCCAGCCCCGACTCCCTCGCAAACCCTAAACCCCTCCGCAAGCTCGACTCCGCTTCCTTCTCCAAGCCCGCCGCCGCCTCCGTCCCCAGCTCCCCCGGCAGCGCCAAGTCCGGCCTCAGCTTAGTCGGCCGGATCGATCCCCGCCGGATCCTCTCCCCGGGTCGGGTCTCCCCCATCGACTCAAGCCCGATCCAACCCGCTTCGTCTCCTCCTCCTCCTCCGCCGCCCTCCGTTAATTCCATTAGATCCGAGAGCTTCCGGGCCGACCCGGCCCAGGCCCGACCCGAGGCAACTGCGGCGTCGGTGAGCTCCGATGTGAGGTTGAATTTGAGAGGGAAGAGGGGCGGTGGTTTGGTTCTGGAGCTCAATTCGGAGATTCTGAGCTCGAATTCGGAGCTCTTCGCCGGGTTGATCAGTGAGTATAGGAAGAGCAATGGTGGCTCGTCGGGGTCGAAAATGTGTCGAATTGAGGTGCAGGAGGTGGAGAATTTGGGTGTGTTTAGAGAAGCCATTGAGCTCATGTTTGAGGAGGATGACATCACCAAGAGACTCTTGAGGATTGGAGTGTATAGAGTTATTGATGTGCTTGAGGTCAGTGCCTGCTTTACTTATTTTTTCTATTATTATTATTATTATTTTTAATGTTTTTGTAAATTGAATTCGGTAAGTTTCTATTTATGGTATCTTTCCGATTTCGTTGTTATCTCGGTTTAGAAAGTATATGCTGTTTGTTGTAGTATTAGGTTTTAGATGGAACTGAGGTTTGTGCAAGGAAGTTGGAAATGAGAGGGAAATGTGGAAGTTGGATGATTCTAATTTTGACTAGTTAGATGCTCATATATAGTTGTACAAACATGTAGTGCATCGTGTATTGGACTTTGCTGTCTTGATTGATGGTTATACTTATGGTGGTTATGTTAGTGGTGGTTATTGGCAGATAATAGTTACTAAGATAGTTACTCAGTTCTGTTGATAGATAATCAGATAGTTACTAAAATAGTCATACAAATGATAGTTAGTCAGATAGTTACTCAGACGATATTCTACTAAGGTAGTTAGTTACACAGATAGTTAGAAAGATTGATTTTTAGTTGATAGTTACTTAGACAGTTACTTCAATTAATTACAGATAGTTAAAAAGATAGATGCTCAGTTGAGGCTTGTGTAAAGATTATTGGTACTAAAAGTTTTGTCATGTGGTCACATTCCAAGGAACCAAAGACTAACAGAAGTAAAATATTCTATGTCTTCTAGTGTCAACCATTGTGAAGGAACCAGACTAATCTGTTTTTATCTCACAAAGTCTGGATTCTCAGTTATTGTTGGTCATGCAATGTTGGGATGTTTCTCTAGTAATCGATAAACTGGCCAAATACCATCAGCTTGCACAGATATGCTTCCATTAGCTTGCAGTTACTTCTCTTGAGATTGTCTTCACTCATCATTGATGAACTTGTCATGACTTTTTTCTTTCTTAAATTTTCATATTTTACAGCGAGGTGAATGAACCAGGCTGCATGCGTTATCTTTGAGATTTGTAGATTATTATTTTTTGTTTTTTCATTTGTTTGGATACAAAATAAAGGCTCTCTGCTCTGCAGGAACTTTAACTTTTTCTGCTTTTGCTTGGTTTTCATTTCACGGTTCACATATCAGTGTCATTCACCTTTTTTTTGTTTTCTTTTTCTTTTTGGCAAACATCTTTCAAGCTGAAGTGAAACAGAACACATATTAAGACATGAACACACGAGGTTGAACTTTAGACCACCAGCTCGTGTAGTGTAGTGATATTATTTCTTTCATTTGGAAGGCTTGGTTTATGTTGAAGAGTGGTTTGCAGAATAAAAGTTCTCTTTCACTTAAAAATAGCTACTTGGTATTTACATACCAAAACAACACTGGTTCCGTGATTTCCATAAATTTGTTTGTGTATTGGAGAAAAGTTTTGGTTAGTCACTTAGCGGTTAGGTGATCTCATGCAAATACGCGATGGTGTTTGTTCATGAATTATCTCACTCAAGGACTTTTAATTCCTAATTCACAGAAGTTGGCAACTTTGAGTCAGTTACTCTTGCTTTTTCCATACATTTTTGATGGGTGAAATTGACTGAAAGAATTTGAAAAACACATGTAAGTGAGTATGTTATACATGTATATAGTATTTTGAATAATTTAGAATGTTGAGTGACATTGGAATGGGCCAGAAACTATATGGCATTTTTCTATGGGGTGTTATTTATTTTAGTGCAAACTGTTGATGGGGACTTTTCTATTATTGCTAGGTATCTGCAGGCATCATGTTCACTAAGGGTGTCTTGTCCTGTTTAAAATATCTTGAGGCTGTTCCTTGGACTGAGGAAGAAGAGGAGAAACTTAGGAACCTGTTTACGAGATTCAAGTTTGATGAGGCAACAACTAGAGACATCTTGGCCAGACTTTTCTTGCTGGATTCTGTCGACTCTCAACAAAACTTATCCAGACAACTTGTTTCGTCTATCACCACTTGTACAGATGTAAACGCAAGACATGAGCTGAAGTTGTTAGTCAAGGGTCTTCTGTGCAGAAGTTCAGTGTATGAGAAGGACCATCATGACCTAGATAAGGAAGATATTTATGGTGTATGTCGATCATGTCTGTCTTCACTAGTTAGCCTCTTTGAGGAGGCCACTGGCAACATTTCTCATCAGAAAACAGGGAAGGAGACAGGTAAGCCTATGATAGAACGTGTCGCAAGGCAGGTTGATAATATCAACTGGCTGCTAGATATCCTGCTTGATCGGCAAATGGCTGAAGATTTTGTGGATATATGGACCGAGCAGGGAGAACTTCTTAAAATGCATGGTGATACTTCTCCTATGGTCAGGTATGAGCTGAGCCGAGTTTCTGCAATATTGTTTGTTGCAATGGGGACCCGAAAACTACAATGCCGGTCAGAATCGAGATCAAGGCTTCTTCAGGCATGGTTTGGTCCAATGCTTTTGGATTTTGGTTGGCTGCAAAGATGTCGGAAGGGGCTTGACATAAAGATTTTGGAGGAAGCTCTGGGTCAGACACTCCTAACACTACCATTGAAGGAGCAGTATACGCTTTTTATGGAATGGTTTGGATATTTCTCAAAGCACAGCACTGACTGCCCTAACCTGAGCAAAGCCTTCCAGATATGGTGGCGTAGGTCATTTCTAAGAGGCTCCGAAACTTCTGCTATTGAATCCAGATGACTGTTAGAATGTGTCAGTTTCCACTCTTGTATTGCAGTAGTGTAGTTGAAAAGATGCTGAAACGTATGGAAATGAATAATGTAGATTAACTCTCAAGATTTGTTTTAATCAGCTGTTAGAGCATGAATGGTATCATAATACTGGATTTAGTTGCCTTCCATTTTTGTTCTGAAACTGTCAAAACTATTATGATTTGAGGCGTCAAACCATACTGTTCAATCATAGATAGGACCTATGAAGCACGGATACGTTCCTGCACTGGCGTGTCACGTATCGGACACGGACAGGCCTAAATACGCTCAAATACGATAGGACACGCGAACTGCAATTCGGACGTGTCCATTTGGACACGCGAGATGGGTTTGGACACGCGGGGTGGGAGAGGCGAGGGAGGAGAGATGAGCCGAGGGAGGAGAGGCACCGGAGGTGGAGGACGCGGGATTTGAGGAGGAGGTCGCGGAGGTGGTTGGAGAGGGAGGCGGCGGCCATGTAGAGGTCGCCGGGGTTCTGGGCAGTGAGGGGAGTCGGCTGGAGAGAGAGGAAGAGGAAAAGAAAGAGAGAGGAAAAAGAGAAAGAAGGAGAGTCTCGGGGAAAGAGGAAGAGAAAGAGAGAGAAAGAAAGAGGAAGGAGAGAGAGAGAAGAAAGAGAAAGGAAGGAGAGTCTCGGGAAAAGAGGAAGAGAAAGAAAGAGGAAGAGAGAGTCAGCTGGGTAAAAAATATATATATATATATATATATATATATATTAAAAATAATATTTAATTAACGTGTCCACTACGTGTCTGTGTCCGAAAAAATTTCATTTTCTCGTATCCGCATATCGAATCGTGTCCGTATCCGTGCTTCATAGGATAGGGCCAATAAATAGTTTTGCCAGTTACCAAATACATGGTAAACTTTCATGTACAATGAGATTGGGAACTTCAAATCTGTGAGAAGCAAACATGAGAGACCACGAGGCAAATTGAAAATCTAAATCTTCAAAAAACTATCAACTCACAACTGTATTTATATATATGTTCTCCCCAAACACTAACCAAAAGATTGGGGCTTAAGACGACATTAAGACTACATTAGCCCAAAAATCATAAACAAATAGGCACTAAGAAACTAATCCAAATATTAGGAAACAAAAGGGTCAGTGATCAATATACTAGACCTTTGCTCAGTTCTGCCTTGTTCTTTTTCTCTTGATGGTTTCAGAGACATGCAACTTTCTCACCTCGATTACAAAGCAAAGATTACCGGTTGCAAAATTTCGAAACATCCACACAGTGACAAAGTCTTGTATTGGAACCAATTCATGATCTTTGCAGAAAGCTTTCCATCCTGCAGTTAAGACATGAACCTTACCGGCCCAAATTTTGAACGTCATGGGGTACTCCTTACCAGCCAAATCATAAGCCTTCACCTCGATTCCGTCTTCAAGATCTTCATTCTCATTCAACAATGGCATTAGGTGCTTTTGCACATGGTCTTTGCTCATAGCTAGCCTTGACTGGTCATCCCTCACATCACTATGAGTTAATTGCTTCTCAAACGGTTCGCTGCAAACTTGGATAAATTGTTGTAGGCTTGGGACTGGTGGTCTCATAGGAGGGGTGTAGTTTCCGTAGAACAAACCTTGCTGTGGTTCTGCTGCTTGTGCAACATTCATGGCTTCTAGTTCTTCGGCTTCCTCCGGTTTTTGCTCAAGGCCTTGCCGTCTGGACGTGCCTTGTGCAACATTGACAGTGTCTTCTTCTTTTTTCTTGATTTTCAGTGCCCTTGGTTTGGTTTCGGCATTAGGGTATACTCTAATTTGGCCAAGAGACTTGAGCTTAATGTCCTCAAACTCCTGTATTTCCATTTCAGAATCAAAGACCTTATGTTTCAGAAAACAAAGATTGAAAGCGGCCTTCATATCATTTTCATCGGTGAGAGTAGCCATGGGTGCCTTAGAACTCTCCCCCAAACTCATGCTTCTTGAAGATATGGCTGTCACCTAAAGCTCATGAGGGAAGAAAGAATAATGCGGTATTAATGTAGAGGACTAAATCTGTTCCAATTCTGATTCATGCCTTTTTAATTAATTATTTTCTTGGGCTCTAAGCAATATTATGTTGAGATTTTTAATTGTAAGGAGATTGCAGAGGTATCAGAGTTGGACTATTAGACTATAGGTCTTATGGACAATATGAGTTTTTACTAATTACTACCTGTCTTTTGTTATTTTCTAGAATAAAAAATGGACCCAAGAAACCGGAAAAGAAGAAGAAAAGTCGGGATTTACATTGTTACAAACGTAAAAAAAAGATTACATAATAAAAACTATTTATGATATCTTTGCTTATTATGTGAAAGATTATCATCTTATTCACACAAGCCAAAGCCCTCAACTCTTCATAACCATTGGTGAAAATAGCATCATAACCAAGGTGTGCCAGAAGCCAAAGCCCTCAAACCTCTAAACCCTAAACCTTAATAGATCCCCAAGGTGTACATATATAGTCTTCCAGAACAGGCAGAATGTAAAGCAAGAAGGCTAGGTCACTATATCCCACAACAAGCTATAAATTCCCTCTGCAATAGTCCAAAATTCTTGATAGAACCTCAGGCCCTACAATTTTATGTGACAAACTGACCGTACACATATCACACTCTTAACATTTCCATATAATTCCAGAATTATATTAACTCCATATATCACACAAATCGATATTGTTCTTACAAATTGTGGTGCTTCTTAAGTAAGCAAAGTAAATGATAACGAGTTACGAGTATGCAAGTAATGTATGAATCATTTGATCAAAGACACTACTTTGGCATGAGCGTAGTAAACTGAAGCAAATTCAATGGTTAGCTTGGTTTGAAGTTAACAACAGAAACTAATACTCAAAAACCACCAGAATTATGATTAATAAGAATCATATTTTTATTCAATTTCAATTGTTCATACATACATACAAAAACGAAAGAAAATAAACAATTTTTTTTTTTCTGTACAATTTGAGTTATCGATCAACCTGTTCAACTGGCCAATGTAATGAAATTCACTTGGATGATTGGCTTCGCCACAGGTTCAGAAGGAGCTTGATAGTACGGCACCTTAAGTTCACCATTCTCAAGTTCCTCCAAGTCGTCATACGAACAAGCTTTGGAAGGACCTGCTGCTTTATCTGTAAGATATTCCACAAGAATATAAACCCTTTTGATATTAACTAATTTACAGAGATTTATCCGCGGCATGTTAAAGGTAAAAAACTGGAAAAGACAGTATGGAGCACTAAAATCATAAAGCCTTTTAGCATTAAAATCATAAAGCTAATCTGACAAGTTTCAATCTGGTTTTCCTGTTCTCTTTTGATACTAATGTGTCCCCCCCCCCCCTCTGTAGTAAAAAAACAGACACACTCACACTTTCACTATTTCAGTGATCTTTCCTACACTTCCTGTGTGGTAACTGGTAAGAACTAATATAATCTTAAAAATTGGTTATTCTAGAGACTTTCCATTGAGTAAAGTCAACAAAAACCTGTAATGCAATCCACTGAATCCAGACTCTAATGTTTGTTCAATAATTGGATTTTTGAGTCTAGCCCTTTATGGTTTTAGTTTTAGACAAGAAAGAAGTAGCAAAACAGTTAAACTCTCAAGTAAACAGTAATATTACAAACTCAATAAATTGGTTCATCAGATTTGTGAAGTTAATGAAAGAGTTAATTTCAGTTTACCTACTTGAACTTTGGTTGAATCATCACTTCAGTCCCTATACTTTTGATTTCATCAGCTACACCCCTATACTTCCTAAATTAATTGACTGATACCAATTTTGTAAATTCCGTCCAAACGATCTATCAATACCAAAGGCTTTTTGGTACACTTTGCCTACATTGATGCACCGTTACCATATTACGATTATAAACAACGCTAAACAAATCATATAATCAAGTTGAACTATAGAAAACAAACAAAAACAAATTATATATGGTGATTTCTTTTTGTTTTACCATATATGATTTGTTTTTATTTGTTTTCTATTGTTCAACTTGATTATATGATTTGTTTAGCCTTGTTTATAATCATAATATGGTAATAGTGCATTAATGTAAGGAAATGGTACAAAAAAGCCTTTGGTATTGATAGATTGTTTGGACGAAATTACAAAATTGCTATCAGTTGATTAATTTAGGAAAGTACAGGGGTGTAGCTGATGAAATCAAAAGTATAGGGACTGAAGTGATGATTGAGCCAAACTTCAAGTAGGTAAACTGAAATTAATTCTTAATGAAACATGCATTGCCATTTGCCAGTAACACATGGCGTTTACATCATAGAAAGAATTCTAGTTGTTTGCAATGACAAGATTTTATGCAACACCATCATGAAATGTGTTTTACACACATGCATATAGAGCTTCATCAATCTAATTAAGGCCAATAACAATACAATGAGCCAGATTTAGAATATAATCATAATATGACCAATTGATATACATCTTTAGATACTAAAGCAACTAAGGACTTAATGTGTGCCAGTATAATAACTCTGTCCTTGTTTCATATTAAAGACATTTTGGATCAGTGACCCTAGTAGAATAGAACACTAACCTACTCCTTACACACTTGCAGCTCCTTCATAAGCGCAACATAAAAGTAGAAGATGAAGAAGAAATGCGAAGCCGCAAATGAGAGAAAGAAGATTGAAATTTGAAAATACAAAACCAGGAAGTACAGAACTTTAATCTATATCATATGTACTGTACATACAGCATTATAATTACAAGATTCTTTCTATAATCTGTCCTTACAAACTGGATTAGTTTTTCCACACCTGCAGTTTCGTAAACTCATGTATCACGAGTTTTGCAGCTATATGCCTTCATATCAAGTTTTTCCACACAGCTAAACAATACGAAATATACTAAATGAAGAATAAAACGAGATTGATTATTGAGGAGAGTGAATCTCGATCTTATTTCTTATCTTCGAGAAGAATGGCAGTGGGCCCACCCTCAGCCTCGGTGAAGCCATGATCGGTGAGCTTGTCCTCGAGGACGACGAGCTTGAGCTCAATCTGGCGCAAGAAGAACCTTCAAAAAGCGGCCCCTGCGGTTCTCGCCAATATCAAAGTAGAAGACCTGAAGACAAAGAGAGAAGAGATTATGAGCAGAGAGAAAGAGAGAGGGGTGCCTTTGTGTCGAGCAGCAGAGAGAGGTGCTGGATACGAGCTGCAGCGTCTTACAGATGTGAAATTAGTGATTTGGGGTGAGCGACAGTGAAATTGGGGATTCAAGTTTGGGTTTTATAGGATTCTCTTAAGCGACGGACTAACCCACAACCTGTCGCTTAAGATGGTTCTAAATTTCAGCCACCTTTCAAAATTTTAAAGCATACGTGCCTTTTAACCACTTAAGCGACAGAAAAACATTATATCCGTCGCTTTAATACTCTGAACATGTACATATAATAAGGAGGACAGTTAAAATTTAGGACGGAACGGGCGTTATTCGGTCGTCCGATTGTTGAAAAAACCGAAAACACCTCTAATATGCTCTATGTGTGGACCCCACCTTGGCGGCCATTTGGGCGGCGGGTTTGTCATACTCCTGATCCCGTGGTCATTCCCTTCTACCGTCGCCTACCCGTTGCGGAGGAAGGCGGTCAAAGGGTATTTGTGTGGTCAAAGTATGTTTTTTTTTCTTTTTCCGACGATCGGACGGCTAAACGATGTCGATTACGTCTCGATTTTTAACAATGTACCATAATATACGCACATTTAACATCCAAAAATCAGTTAGTCCAAAATGATTATTTTACTAATTAAAAACCCAAGTATCCCCTTATGTTGTTTAACCTTTGTACTAGGTTGACAATGAAGTTGCTAGTTCTTGAGGGCGCTATTAGGAGTGGACCTTCGTCAGCGAAACTAACCGTCGAATGTGACATGTACGTAGAATAAGAGAGATGGTAAAAATTTAGGCCGGAACGGGAGGTGTTCGGCTGTCTGATAGTTGAGAAAACCGAAAAACCACTAATATGCTCTATGAGTGGACCCCATCCCGGGGGCCTTTCGGGAGGTGGGGTTGCCATATTCCCCGACCTCGTGGTCATGAGAATCTACCGTCCGCATGTGCAAGAACCGATTATGTTTTCAAATATTCTAATTAAGCATAAATCCAATCATCTATACAATCTGTTAAGTATGTTGAAGCGACGGACTAAGAGTATGTCCGTCCCTTAAGAATTTCTTAAGCAACTATGTTCACCGTCGCCTAAGTACCGTCGCTTAAGAAGTTCTTAACCGACTGACATATCTCGTCTCTTAAGTACCGTCACTTTAGAGCTTCTTAAGCGACTAACATATACCGTCTCTTAAGTGCCGTCGCTTTAGATCTTCTTAAGCGATGGGCCTTCTTTTCTTTGCGACGAGCTATATGTTAGTCGTATTAGAACTTTTTAAGTGACGGACTTTATCAGCCATTTTCAAAGTCCGTCGTTTGACTTCATTTATGGCGTAGTGGCAGAGTGTGTCTATATGTGCACCAGGACTATGAACTTCTAGCCTGTATGTGATACGACCCGAATCTCGAGTTACTTTTTGACTGTTTTATGTTTTATTTTTACGTTCCGGTACTTGTTTTTACGATTCGAAAATTCTAAAAGTTAACTTTTTATTAAGTTGACCCGACCGAGAATTTTATTTCTCGTCGAGATAGAAGACGTTGAAACGAGCTCGTAGACATGAGGCACGTTCAATTTGAAGTTCGTGTGAAAAAGTTACGACGTAAAAATCATTAAATTGCCGTTTTTGGACGAGTATAAATAGCCGGGTTAATTTCCGAAAAGGGCAAGTTTTTCTTTTCTTTTTTTTCTTTCTTTCCTTTTTCTTTCTCCTTTTCTCCTTCTCTCTCCCCGACTCGGCCCGAGCCCACCGACCCGCGCCGCCCTCCTCCCATCTCCGCCGTCCGGCCACTAAACGGCGAGCCATCGGTGCCGATAGCTTCGTCTCGCCCTCCTCTTCCGTTCTGTGGTGGTGGCCAGTGGGTTTCGCCGCGGTTCAACCGGTTGCAGCTCAAGAAGACTCGACTGTGTCGAGCCCGAATTGCCCTTCTTCGGCCACTGATCGGCCTAGTTTCTAAGGGGGAAATGGGCGCCTCGACCTGCACGTCAAGTCCATGGGAGGAATTGGCCCAGTTCGGCCCAGGTAAGGAGAAATTCTAAATTGAAAATTTTAGGGTTTTTGTGTTTTTATTGGAGGTTGAGAATTTTTGATGTTTTGGTGGATTTGGAGGTTGGAATTATGTTCAAAGCTTTAAAAGGAGTCGATTGAGTGTAATTTGAGGTTGATTTGGTTGGTTTTTGGAGAAATTGGAGGTCTAGGGATTTCTGCCGCCGTGTCGGCCGCCGTCTACGGCGGCTAAGGCTGTTTTTGGCGGCGGGGACGAGGTCGTGAGGGAGTGGCATGGCGACGATGTTGGGAGATTTTGGAGTTGATTGGAGGCGTTTCTGGCCTCCTGTGGCGGAGCTGCGGCTGCCAGCAGCTGAGGAAGAAGATGAATCGTGAAAACAGTAAAACGGTAAAAATAAAACGGTAAAAAGTGAATAGTAAACGGTAAAACAGTAAACAGTAATTCAGTAAATGGTAAACAGTAAAAGTACATGGTAAATAGTAATTCTGATTTTGACCATTTACTGTTTGACTTTCTAAATTTACTGTTTGACTTTGACTATTACTGTTTGACCGATAAATACGACTGTTGACTTACCGTAAAAGGTTAAAAGCTAATTAAAATGGTTTTACGACGAAATAATCAGAAAAAGGATTGATCGGACTCTGGATGGGTGTCCTGAGTAACTTTGAGACGTAAATGGTTTCGGTATTTGAGACGTAACTCCAATACCGATAACGATAATTTAAATGGGGTTATTCGGACGAGTGAGGAGGTCGTAAATTTCACTTTATAATCAAATTTCGAGTTCTGAGATATCTTTTAATTACGTCTCTGTTACAGGTCGATAAATTACTCGACGTAATGAGAGCGAGGAATAGTGGCACGCTCGGCCGTACTGTGAGTGGATTTTATTTTAAAATAAATGCATGTAATTACGTTTTATTGAAATGCAATTTATTTAATTAAATGAGTTCGTAAGCATGATATGAATTATCGAAAGTCGATAATTCATATACTTCTGTTATAATTGTTGATTTAATATTTAAAGAAATATGGTTTTAGGGTTTTACTTTTACTACTATTTTGGTAGTATGTGATTTTATCCGGAAACAAGGTTTCCGGAAATGGTATGTTTTAATTATTTATAATTGATTATGTTAAATAAGTTTTAATTAAAGGTAGTGACCGGAAATGAGATTTCCGGGGATTTTATATTTTCGTTATTTATGATTTTCGACATGTGAGACATGTCGACGTTATAAATATAATTTTCGATATTATTTTACGGCATGTTGGATATGTCGGATATATATGAGTATATTTCGAGGCTATTATATTAATGATTATTATAAGCCTCAGATGTGCGGTCGGGGACCGTACGGATTTATGATATATAAGGGGAAGCGTACTTTCGGTTTTGTTTTCGGATTTTCACCATATCAGGGTCCAGATATATATTGATGCTAGCTAGTTTAGTCGCCTGAGCCCATGCGAGGTGACGACTTGACCACATAGGTCAGATTCACGCTCAGTGGTCGACGTGTACGGGCATAGCGTGGGACGCTATAGAGAGTCTTGGAGGCTTGACCCTTAGTGTTGGAGGCTACTATTAAATGGTGGTAATGACGTTCCCCTATTCTATTATATGACCAATGAGATTGGTCATGATTTTATATTATTTAGTTTTCGGGAATATTTTCTCTATGAGACTTTCTGTAATTTAATAAATTCCCGAACCAGCGGGGCTGAGTTTTTATATGACCAATGAGATTGGTCTTGAAATATTATTAATTGATTTTCAAAAATATTTCGTTTTGAAATACAAATATAAACAAAAGTATTATTTGTTTATTTGCTGATTTTTAAATACGATTTTCTTAAAACGTGGGACGTTTTATTAAACGCATGCAATGTGGTTTTATTTCTAAAATATTGGGAAAGTAATATGATACTTTCAATTAAAGTATTATATTAAATTGTTTTATTTTTATCCACTCACTCTAACGTTTTTAATTTACTTTCCCCTGGGCCCTTCGTTTTAAAATCGTCCAGTTTGCAGACTAGATTATTTGAGGTCAAGAATACTCGAAGTCGAGGCATAGTCATCGTCGTCTTTGTTTCCGCTTGGTGGGATCTGTTGATCCTTTACTTTATAATTCGAAATTTTAGTTCAATGTATTAGATTGCTCTGATTACCTGTGAGCCTTTGAATATTAAATTAATTTGATTTTGTGTTTATTTATGGTTGTGGTTGTGTTTGGGGAGCAGATGGCTCCAAGTGTTGAGGTTGGAACTGGAATTAGAAGTGTTTTTTTTTTTATTTTGCAGGTTTTAGGGTTGTCTATCTTAAGGTTGGCTTATCGATTTATCGATAGAGTTAATCTTAAGGTAGTCCCCGCAGGACCTTATCTGAGTTTCAGGGTGAAATTTGGTTCGGGTCCTGTCAGTATGACCCAAAAGTGAAGATCTTAGCATTTGCTTCTTCAACAAACTCCTCACTGAAACCTTTCGCTTGGCTGATTTTGCTTTTAACCCATTGCTTAACAATCTGGTTAAGTTTGCCCAAAACTTCCTCCCTAATCATATACTCCTTCCTGCACTCATAAATCCCAGCATCGTTGCGCATATATATTTCAAGTTCACTTCTTTTCATTACATCGAACTTGGTTGTTTCAGATCTTGAAGTTGGATCCATTTCAGAGAATTTGACTAACCTTAGAACAATTTTTGACTAATATACCCTAGCACAATGAATCATAAGAGAAAACCTTCACCCTTGAACGGGAATCAAATGCTAGGATCAGTAAGGTTCAAGGACACAAACACCAGAAAGAGATTAAACAAAATTGCATATTATAGAGAGGAAAGATTACGATGTAAATATGTTCCACTAAGATTAAAATAGGAGGGGCAGTAACAAGTACAATAATCAAATACAATAACTTTTGCGTTATGATACTAACTCAAAACAATTACAATAACAATTCAGAAAATTACCAATAACTACACTTTTGAGCTTATAATTACCAATAGCAAGTCTGTTTTTTAAAATTACCACTAGTAAGTTTCCATCCATTTAACTAACATAATTTGTTAAATAGTAATTACGAAATTGCCTTTTTACTTTTTTTTTACAACATTGTTGAGAGTCAGTAGCATTACGCGATTTTTGATGGTCGAGAACATTACATTGAATGTAAATATATAATTACATACTTGCGCTCAGTAGTATACTGACCCTCAGTATGATTAACAACCACATATTTTGACAAAATGCAAATCACATAGCAACGACCAAATATTGACACTCAGTAACATATATTGACCCTCGGTAGCATAATGACACAAAGTACATAAACCCCAGATTGAGTTTCTCCTTATAAAACCCTAATCCTAAGCCTCACCCTCACTCATTTGCCCTCTCCAAAAACCAGAGGCATCCGCCGCCGCCCCAAACCCTAGCTTAGCGAAGATGAAGAGGAACCCCCCCCCCCCCCTCGAGCTCGCGACGCAAGGCCCAATCCACGACGCCGTCGTCGCTTCGCCGCGTCCTGATGAGCGCGCCGCCGCTTCACCACGAGGTCCTCAGCAAGAATGGTTGCCTCGTCGAGAGCATCCTCCACCTCCTGTGGAACCCTCCGGTGAAGCTCGACAGTCAGGATCTGCTTCAGATTGGGGAGAAAGAGTTCTACTCTCTCCTCCCGGTGAGGGAGGCGACGTGGAGAGGAGTGTGGCGGCGTTGTTGTGGTGAGCGTGCCAGAGTATGAGGGAGGTGCGGCTCACTCGCACCTTCTCCTTCTGCTTGTCCTTGTCTGCCGTCGCGGCGCAGGGCTTGGTTACCGATGACGAGTCGGAAGGCGCGTCGGAGGAGCTCATCACTGAAGACTGGATCAGAGAAAGTCTCTGTGGCTAAATGGAAGGGAGTTTTATGAGGAGGACTATGAGGATGAGGATGACGTTGGCGGCGGTGGTGGGAGTGGGAGTTGTTAGAATTAATGTGTTTGCTTCCTAGTTAAGTTAATTGGTCTAAGAATTTTGTATTATATAGTTCTTTGACCTTTGCATTATCAGACTTGTGGCTGAGAGACATCTAGCCATATGTGGTTTAGTTTGTTCCAACAACATCTCAAGCTTTAGGATATAAGCCTACAACAGCTGTAATATCGGTAGAGAGAAATAAAAATATCAGAAGAGCTACATGGTCTGCTCTCTGTTCATCAAAATATCTCTTTCCAGATTTCTTATCTATATCTTTCTTTATATGAGTAGAGAGTTGTTGTAGGTATTAGAGATCAAATTCCAATATGGTATCAAGAGCTATATAAGATCAGTACAGTTTTTGGGCGTTTGTGAAAAAGAAGAAGAAAAGATTGTGAATCAAAAAAGAGAGGAGAGAGAGAGATCCCTATAATTAGATGACAACGTCAAATGATTTTAGTGAGAAAAGCCTTTCAGCTCCAGTCTTCTATGGTGAAAAGTATGATTATTGGAGGGTTAAGATCAGGACACTCTTCATCTCTCACGGTCTTTGGAAATTTGTTGAAGTAGGATTCAAAGATCTGGATCCTTAGAAGACTCTGACAGAAGCAGAGAACATGCTACTGGAAAGCAACATCAAGAAGGATGCAAGAGCGATCTCTATATCATTCAGATGGGTCTATCAGATGAGATCTTCCCCAGAATTTCCAATGAGGTCAAAGCCATGGATGGTTGGGATATTTTGGAGAAAGAGTACAGGGGATCTACAAAGGTACGATCAGTTAAAATACAGCATCTTAGAAGAGATTTTGAGTATGCTAGAATGAAAGATGATGAGTTGTTGAATGATTATCTCGCAAGACTTATTGATATCATTAATCAAATGAAGTCATATGATGAAAAAATTCACAATCGCAGAATAGTAGATGAATTGCTTCTTAGTTTATCTCATAAATATGATACAATTGTTAATGTTATTGAGGAGACTAAGGACTTAGAATCTCTAACTATCGAAGAACTTAAAGGGTCGATTAAGGCGTTTGATTAGCGATTAGAAATACATGCTGAGCACTCTGTCGAAACAGCCTTTCAATCCTTGAATTTGAGTTCGAAAGGAAAGTGGAAAGCTGAGTCAAGCTCCCAGCAAAACAAGCCTAATGCTGAGAAGAATTGGAAGGGTACAACTCAGAAAAATAAAGGCAAGAATACTTTTGAGAAGAAGTTTGCTCCAGAAGTGTCTACACCACAATCTCATTTCAACAAGTGCAAGATTTGTAATAAACTGCATAGGGGAGTCAGTTGGCATGCAGATAAGCCTAAGTGTTCCAACTGTGACAAATTTGGACATCTTCAAAAGGACTGCAATTACAAAGCCAATTATACTGAAGAGGTTCACGATGAGGCCAACCTTTTCTTTGCTTGTCATGCAGCAACTATACAAGAAGATGATCAAGTTTGGTTTGTTGACAGTGGGTGTAGCAATCATATGACAGCAAACAAATCTCTACTCATTGACGTAGATACCTCGGTGGCTCCAAAAGTGAGGATGGCTGCTGGTAAACTAGTTCAATCTCAAGGTAGAGGTACACTTGTGGTGGAAACAAAAAAGGGTAGGAAGCATATCAAAGAAGTGATGCTTGTACCTAACTTGGCAGAAAATTTGTTGAGTGTTGGTCAACTAATGGAGCATGGCTACTATGTAGATTTTGGAGATGATCATTGTGCTATTTATGAGAAAAGAAATAGAACTGAACTTGTTGCTAGGGTGAGAATGGAAGGAAACAAAAGCTTTCCTCTCATTTTAAACTACCCAACATATGTGTCGAAGGTAGATGTATCATGGAAAGTAGATGTTCTGCATAATTCTTGGTTATGGCATAGAAGGCTAGGTCACTTGAATTTTCAGAGTTTGAAGCAGCTTCAAGAGAAGGATATGGTGCATGGCTTACCAAACATACAAGACGTTGGAGAAATTTGTAAAGGGTGTGCAGTTGGCAAGCAACATCGAGACTCTTTTCCGAAGGAGAAAGCTTGGAGAGCCTCAAAGCCTCTTAAGCTTATACATTCAGATGTTTGTGGCCCGATGAAAGCTGCAACACATGGAGATAAAAGATACTTCTTGACTTTCATTGATGATTTCTCTAAAATGACATGGTGTTACTTCTTGAGACAAAAATCAAATGTATTCACAGAGTTTAAAAAGTTCCAAATGATGGTAGAAAGACAAAATGGCTTTCTAATCAAGACTTTGAGAAGTGATAGGGGTGGTGAGTACAACTCAAATAAGTTTGACAAATTCTGCATTGATATGAGACTTAAGAGACAACTGACAGCAGCATATACTCCGCAGCAAAATAGGGTAGTCGAGAGGAAGAACAGGACTATTGTCGAAATGGAAAAATCCATGTTACATGAGAAGGGCTTACCTTATGAGTTATGGGGAGAAGCAGTCAATACTGCTATATATTTGCTAAATCGATGTCCCACTATGGCAGTGAAGGATTTGACACCTATTGAAAGTTGGAGTGGAAGAAAACTCAATGCCTACCACTTAAGGGTGTTTGGGTCAGTTTGCTTCGTCCTTGTAGCAAAAGAGTTGAGGCACAAGCTCGAAGAAAATAGTGAAAAATGCATCTTTGTGGGGTACAACGATCATACAAAAGGCTATAGGCTTTACAACTTGGAGAAAGAAAAGATAGTTATCTCCAAAGATGTAATCTTCAACAAAAAAGCTTCATGGGACTGGAAAAGCAACTTTGTCCAGATTTCAACTTTTGAAGTGGGTGAAGATAATGAAGGAGAAGAGATTGAAAAAGAAAATGATCTACTTCAGTCACATATCCACTCTCCTCAACTAGCTAGCAGTCCTCAATCTCCTCGATCACAAGCTTCAACTCCTACCTCAACTCCAAGAAGGATGAGAAGTCTATGTGATGTGTATGCTAGCTGCAACTTATGTGTTACTGAACCAGAAACTTTCGAAGAAGCTGTAAAAGATGTTGCATGGAAGAAAGCAATGGAGGAAGAAATTTTTGTGATTGAAAAAAACTCAGCATGGGAGTTGGTGAACAGACCAAGTGACAAGACTGTCATTGGTGTGAAATGGGTCTACAAGACAAAGCTGAATGTAGACAGTTTGATTCAAAGAAACAAGGCCAGACTTGTGGCGAAAGGGTATTCTCAACAACCCGGTGTTGATTTTAATGAGACTTATGCACCAGTTGCACGTTTGGATACAATCAGGGCTTTAATTGCATTTGTAGCTCAGAAAAATTGGTCTTTATACCAATTGGAGGTCAAGTAAGCTTTCTTGAACGGAGTGTTAAATGAGGAAGTGTACATTGATCAACCTCAAGGCTTTGACACTGAGAATGAAGAACAAAAAGTGTATAAGTTGAAGAAAGCCTTATATGGCTTGAAGCAAGCTCCTCATGCATGGTATGGAGAGATTGATTCTCATTTCATCAAAGATGCTTTCAAAGAAGCGAGAATGAGCCAACCTTGTACATCAAAACTAAAGGTAACACTGAAATTCTCATTGTTTCAATATATGTTGATGACTTATTGTTTACTGGAAGTAGTGAGGAGATGGTTCTGAATTTCAAGAATGAGATGATGAAAAAGTATGAGATGTGTGACTTGGGTTTATTGCATTATTTTCTGGGAATTGGTATCTCTCAAACAAAAAATGTTATCTTTGTTTCCCAAAAGAAGTATGATAAATCCATTTTTGTTTCCCAAAAATGGGGGGATGCAAATCTGTAGTTACTCCTCTTATTGTGAATGAAAAACTTTCAATGGAAGATGGCCGCAAATAAGTTGATATAAGTGTGTATAGAAGCTTGGTTGGAAGCCTTCTCTATTTGACTGCCACAAGACCTGACATCATGTATGCATCAAGTCTTTTGTCGAGGTTCATGCATTGTCCTACTCAAATTCATCTTGGGACTGCCAAGAGAGTGTTGAGATATATTCAAGGGTCAATTGATTTTGGAATGATGTATCGAAAGAACATTGAGCCAAAGTTATTTAGTTTGGATGATTCAAAAAGCACATCAGGATATGCCTTTACAATAGGTTCTGGAGTGTTTTCATGGGGTTCCAACAAGCAACAGAGTGTTGCTCTATCTACAGCTGAAGCAGAATACGTATCTGCAGCTGAAGCTACTTCTCAAGCAATTTGGCTGACAAGAATTCTGGAAGACTTTGGTGAAGTGCAACCTGATGCAATTCCTCTCTTGTGTGACAACAAATCTGCAATAGCTATGACAAAGAATCCTGTTTTTCACAACAGGACCATGCATATTAAGAGGAAATATCATCACTTCATCACGTCTGTTGTTGAAGAAAAGGAGATTGAAGTTGTCTGCTGCAAAACTGAAGATCAGGTGGCTGGCATATTCACCAAAGCTTTGCCAAAAGAAAGGTTCACATACCTCAAAGGATTACTAGGAGTTCAGCAGCAAGACATTAAGAAGGAGTGTTAGAATTAATGTGTTTGCTTCCTAGTTAAGTTAATTGGTCTAAGACTTTTGTAATATATAGTTCTTTGACCTTTGCATTATCAGACTTGTGGCTGAGAGACATCTAGCCATATGTGATTTAGTTTGTTCCAGCAACATCTCAAGCTTTAGGATATAAGCCTACAACAGTTGTAATATCGGTAGAGAGAAATAGAAATATCAGAAGAGCTACATGGTCTGCTCTCTGTTCATCAAAATATCTCTTTCCAGATTTCTTATCTATATCTTTCTTTATACGAGTAGAGAGTTGTTGTAGGTATTAGAGATCAAATTCCAATAAGAGTGGGAAGAAGACGAGGGAAGGGTATGATGGGTATGTTATGGGTAATTTCTAACGGCGGTTACTGTTAATTTGGTCTGGTTGGGCTAAGATTTTTAGGTTTTTCTATTGGTAATTACTGTTACATAATTGTAGTTATGGATAAAAAACCTGTTTCTGCCTAAACCCGGGGGCCTGGTAGATACAGATGAATCCAACTTGATCTCCTGCAAACCTGCTCACTAAGGGGAATACCGGGCGGGCCGGTCTTCTCCTCTCCGATGCCTAAGTTAGTATAGTTGGAATATATATAACCTAAGCACGTATGTAAGCGGTGAGTGAGATAAGTTACCTATTAAAGAGGGTAGTTGGGGCCCTTATATAGGTAGTTGGGGGTGAGGGCTGGCCTCACCCTTCCATGTGGGACTGGTTCCCTTCTGTTTGTACATTCTGGTGCCCTCTTTGGCAGGCAGGCGCCCCCGGTCCCAGGGTCCCTGGTGCCAGGATAGAGTGCTGGACCCCGAGGCTGGGTGCTGGTGAGCCGGTCCCGGGCCTTGGGCCGGGCCCTGGTGCACTTGTTGCGGGTCTGTGGGCCTGCTGTAGCCTCTCTGCGGCTACTGTCAACAAGTCCCCCAAGTTCCCGGTCAAATGCAATCTTGAATGGGGACTTAAATCTGTCTTGCTCTTGTCCCGCAGACCCGCAGGGTTACCAACCTAACGGTGCCCAGTCCCCCAAGTCCGCGTTGAAGATTGGGCGTGACCGAGGTGAGTACCTGTTACCGATGGTAAGTAATAGTTTATAAGTACGTTTGTAATATAAGTAGTACTGTGCTTAAGTGTTGTGGTGCTATGAGCATGGAGTGGGGTTCACGGGACCTCGACCGGGCGTCCTGCCATATAGAGACGAGTCCCGGATGAACTTGCAGACTGGACCTCGACCGGGCGTTCTGCCATATCGGTGCGAGGCGGAGTTCACGGGACCTCGACCGGGCGTCCTGCCATATCGAGACGAGTCCCGGATGAACTTGCAGACTGGACCTCGACCGGGCGTTCTGTCATATCGGTGCGAGGCGGAGTTCACGGGACCTCGACCGGGCGTCCTGCCATATCGAGACGAGTCCCGGATGAACTTGCAGACTGGACCTCGACCGGGCACTCTGCCATATCGGTGCGAGGCGGAGTTCACGGGACCTCGACCGGGCGTCCTGCCATATCGAGACGAGTCCCGGATGAACTTGCAGACTGGACCTCGACCGGGCGTTCTGCCATATTGGTGCGAGGCGGAGTTTACGGAACCTCGACCGGGCGTTCTGCCATATCGAGACGAGTCCCGGATGAACTTGCAGACTGGACCTCGATCGGGCGCTCTGCCATATTGAGACGAGTCCCGGAGATGCTAGCCTGCGGGAGGGCCTGTTGGTGCGTGGACTAAGCCAACAGGTACCCCGGAGAGTGTTACGGCCGTACTGAGGCATCGGTTAACACTTGCTAGTTCTTCTCAGCTTTTGTTGGTTAAACGTTGAGGTAATGTGCAGGTTTGTTAGCCTGCGGGGAGACTTGTTCTGTGTTAGAGAAACAATCTGCCCGGTGGAGTGGCGTTGAGATAACGAGTCTCGCCATGTATCCCCAAATGTATCACAGTTCAGTGTGATGCAGGGTTTTTATCCTGCTGGACAAGAGTACATGGGTTAGATGTAAGCTCGCCGGGGTTTATAAAGCCCATGCGTTTAGAAGCCTTGAGTTGTTGGCTCGTTCCTGCCCGTAGGCGAAGGAAGGTGATAGCCGGTAGAATGCTTTGGAGTGGGTTAAATGTCACACGGCCGGTGGAATGCCATAGTGCTGGGCGGATCTCGACCGGGCGTTTTGCCATATCGAGACGAGTCCCCCAGTGAAATGCAGTGAAGATGCCACGCAGCCGGTTGAATGATCGTAACCGCGAACTGCCATGGTGCCGAATTGATTCGGAGTTGACTTTCTGGGGAAGCGAGGGGAGTGCACGCCTCGTTGTTCGCTCATATCTCCCTAACTGCCGCTTGTAAGTGGGACAGGTGGCGGACATGCGATGAAGGGGAGAGCCCATCAGTTATGATGGATGGGATCCCTTATCCATGCTGGGACACGTGTCGGCAGGGAGCGGTCTGAGATGGAGGGGATCCACGGCTGGGGTTGCCTTACTTTTCTTGTTGCCCTATTTATTGTCCCCTCTGCTCTCCTCCTGCTGCACTTTGCCTACCCTTTGCCCTCTGCTCTCCTCCTCCACCTTGCTGCAGATCTGAATTATTTAGTGTTAGGGTTATGGCGTCTGGGAGATCTGCGTATTATGGCGGCGCAAGCCGCGGGCCCAGAAGGCATGAGCTGCTGGATGGTGATAGGGTGATTTTTTGTGATGAGCCAATCAGAAGCATGGATGAAAGAGAGATTAGGGAGTTTCGGGCGAAGTGGGACATCGACTCTTCTGTTAAACTTCGAGGCCTGCGTCCTGGGGAACTGGCCTGTAACCCGGAACCGGGCTGGGTTGCCGTTTTCGACGAACAGTTCCGACACGGACTATCGCTGCCGCTGCGGGGATTTGTTCAGTACATGCTGAGCTCACTAAAGCTTTCCCTAGCCCAGCTTCCGAGCAACCAGTGGAGGCAGTTGCTTGGGCTTGGGTGCCTGTTCAGTCTGAGCTAGCTATATGGACTGGCCCACGGTTAATGAATTTCGGGCGCTGTACAAGATCTCCTATTGCAGAAAGGCCCAGTGCAGCGGTTGTGTGAATTTTGCCGCGCGGGAATATGGTCCTGCCATCACGCATCTGCCGTCGTCAGTTTCAGATGTCTGGAGGAGGTCGGTGGTGCTGGCCGGTGGGAAGTGGCAGCGTACTTGGAGGGGCTATCAGGTGCCCGGGGCTTATCAATCGATCGGGGACCAGTCGTTCCGGCTGGAGGACTTGGAGAAGCAACGGTTATACCGGTTGTTTGCTTGCTGGGACCATCTGAGCCGGAGCTCCTATAATTTCATCCGATGGAACCTGCTGGAGATATGCGGGATG
Organism: Potentilla sterilis; assembly: GCA_963682095.1. Taxonomy (NCBI): domain Eukaryota; kingdom Viridiplantae; phylum Streptophyta; class Magnoliopsida; order Rosales; family Rosaceae; genus Potentilla; species Potentilla sterilis. The sequence continues at coordinate 26,704,085 of OY821764.1, forward strand.
GGGAGAAAACCTGGTAAGGTGTCTTGCACTTTGCCTTTGCATGGTTGCTTGTATTCTGACCGCTCGACTTATCGGTTTGCAGCTAATGCCCCCCGGCTCGCGCTTAAAATTGAGGAGACTATTGAACCGGATGAAGAGCTTGTAGCCTCGAGATTGATGGAGACGGGGGAGGCGGCCGCGAAGACCGTTATTGATCCGGCTACCCAGAAACGCAGGGAGCATGACAGGCCGGTGCCGCTCGTGTTTCCGAACGCTCACTATGGAAGGCGACCGGGCGGTGAGAATAACTCCCCACTCTTTATTCGGGAAGGGCGGTCTGTGGGACTATCGTGTTCAGAACCTGTGGCGTGACCAATGGCGGTACGGACCTCGCAGGAGAGGGAAGCGGCAGAAATGTTCGGGCACCGCCGAAGCAGCCATGGTGAAGCTCCGGCAAAGAGGGCAAGGGCGCTTGACCCCGGGGCGTCGAGTTCGGCTGGGCCGATCGAGCGGGCGGTAGCTCCGGCCGTGGAGGTTGGTGGTCGAGGGATTCAGGTGCCGGAAGCCAGTCGCAGTTTCGGTGGTGGTATTGGTAGGTTCGTGGTCGCTACCATCGAAACCTTGGGACTTGACCGGGAGGACCCTGGGACTGGACAATCGGGCGAGAGCAGGACGAAGCCCGTGGAACTAGCTGTTCGGGTAAGTGTTTTTGTGCTTCCTTTTCTCTGGAGTGACACGAGCTAATGTTCCTTTGTTTACCTTTGACAGCTGGTTCATAGCCATTATGCCGCGGAGCCCAGAGGGGAGGCTGCTGCGGTTTTGGAGAGGCGGGTGGAGGAGCTGAGCGTGCGGGTGGACGTGGCTGAAGCCAAGCTTGCGGAGGAAAGAGAGGAGGTTGGTCGGTTGAGCACCGAGCTCGCGCGGGAGAAAGAACTAACCGGTCGGTTGCACCATGAACTCTCGCAGGAGAAGGAAGAGGCCGATCGGCAGGCTGCTGCCCGGGAAGGGAGGGTCGCGGAGCTGGAGGCGAGGGTTTTGGAGCTGCAGACCCAGGCTGTTGCCCGGGAAGGGAGAATTGCGGAGCTGGAGGCGAAGGTTTTGGAGCTCCAGAGCCAGGTTACAGTAGTCGCCCAAGGAAGGGAGAAGCTCACGGAATCCCAGCTTGCTGAAGTGGCCGATAAGGCTGCCGACGACTTCCGGGAGTCGGTGGAGCTTGAGGAGATGCTGGATGAGGCCCGGGCGAAGGGCATTAGTGATGCCTATCTGGAGTGGAGGGAGAAAGGATGGCTTGATACCGAGCAGATGGAGGCTGACATAGCCCTAACCGAGATGGTGGAGCAAGAGCAAGCTCTAAAAAGTGGCGGGCCAGGGCTTGAGTGCTCCGGGGGCGCTAGCTAGCAGTTTACCTTGTACATGCACATCTTGTAACTGCTGTAGTTTATTCTTTAATGCCGTAACTGCGTATTGCAATATTGATGCTAAATAAACTGTTGTCCCTCTGTGACCGCTATTACTTAGGGTAGAACCGTAGGTGCTGGATATTCCACGGCCGGGTGGAATAGATGCCCTCGGTGTCTATAATGTGGAATGTTGCCGGTCCCACGGCCGCGGTGATCTGGTAGGGCCCTTCCCACGTTGGCTCTAGGGCCAACGGTTTTTTCTGGACTTTCTTCATGACCCAGTCCCCGACTTGTAGCTTTCTCTCCCGGACCCTTCTGTCATAGTATCGGGCGACCCGCTGCTTGTAGGTTTGGTTGCGCATATGCGCCTGGTCGCGGCGCTCCTCAATGAGGTCCAGGTTGAGCAGTAGTCCCTCGGCGTTTGTTTCGGCGTCGTAATTCTCGACCCTGCCGCTGGGTGTACCAGTCTCTACAGGGAGTACCGCCTCGCTCCTGAATGCCATGCAGAACGGGGTCTCTCCTATTGCCTCTGCTGCTGTTGTCCGGATGGCCCATAGCACCGCGGGGAGTTCTTCGGCCCAACATCCCTTCTTGGCATCCAGCTTCTTTTTGAGAAGGGTCTTGATAATCTTGTTGACCGCTTCTACCTGGCCGTTGGTCTGTGAGTGTGCCACTGAGGCGAACAACATCCGGGTCCCCATCGAGGCTGTGTACTGGATAAGATCAGCATTATTGAATTGTGTCCCATTATCCATGACAATAGTCTGCGGTACTCCGAACCTGCAGTAGATGTTCTTCCATAGGAACTTTTTAACCCGTTCCTCAGTGATCTTTATCATAGATTCCGCCTCGACCCACTTAGTCTGATAGTCCACTGCCACGATGGCGTACTTGTATTGTCCCACAGCTATTGGGAAAGGGCCAATGATGTCTAATCCCCATTGTGCGAACGGCCATGGTGCCAACAGGATTGATAATGCGATTGCCGGGGCATGAGGTACAGAGACGTACATGTGGCATTTGTGGCAGCCGCCTGATATTTTTCTTGATACTGCCGCCATGTCTGGCCAGAAATACCCCGCTCGGAGCGACTTGTGGGATAATGACCTTGCGCCAGAGTGATTACCGCATACTCCTTCGTGGATCTCTCGCATGATAGCCTCTCCTGCTTCTTTTGTCACACACCTCAGCTGGGGGAAGCTGTGCCCTCTTCGGTACAACTGGCCATTGAGGAGACCGTACCGGGCGCACCGGAGGTGTAGCCTCCTGGCCTCTACCGCATCCTGGGGGCTGGTTTTGTCAGTCAAATAATTGACTATTGGATCCATCCATCTTGGTGGCGCTTCTTCCACCGCAAATATCTCGGAGATGGTTTTGTTTATACTTGGCTTCTGGAGAGTTTCAATTTTTGCTCTCCGGTACTCTGGAGGGTAGTTTCTGGTTGCCAGCCTTGCGAGGGCGTCTGCATGCCTATTTGCCTCTCGGGGAATGTGCTAGATCGTGGCGCCCTGGAACGGCTCAATCAGGGTTTTGGCCAAAGCTTGGTAGGAGGATAGCTGGGGATCCTTGACCTCAAACACCCCGTTCATCTGGTTCACCACTAAGCTGGAGTCGCTGTATATCTCCATGGACGAGATTCCCAGCTCCTTGGTCAGTTGCAAACCGGCTATGAGGGTCTCATACTCGGCAGCGTTATTGGAGGTGCTAAAAAGGAACCGTAAGGCATACTCGTACGATTGGCCATCAAGCGAGGTTATCATGACACCGGCTCCGCTCCGCTTGGTCGTTACGGAGCCGTCCACGTAAAGTTTCCAGCCGGTGGGGAGGCCTGGTTCGGTCTTTATGGTTCGTACTGCCTCGGTGTCCTCGTACCGGGCGGGGTGCGCTTCTACCGCCATTGGGGTGAGCTCACATATGAAGTCCGCAGCTGCCTGTCCCTTGATGGCCGTTCGCGGGGTATAAGTGATGTCGAACTCTCCCAATTCAACTGCCCACCGCACGAGCCTACCGCTGGTGTCTGGGTTTTGCAGGATCTGCCGCAGAGGGTGATTGGTATATAAGGTGATGGAATGAGCCTGGAAATAGTGCCGGAGCTTCCTGGCACTAACAATTAAGGCCAGGGCCAATATCTCTATGTCGGGGTACCGGCCCTCGGCTCCAGTAAGTCCCTTTCCCGCATAGTATATCGGAAGTTCGAGCGTGTCTTCCTTCCTGATGAGAGCCGCGGAGACGGCCGTTGCGGATGCAGCTATGTAGAGGTATAACATTTCGCCCGGCACTGGTTTGGATAGGAGAGGCACTGCAGACAGATATGCCTTGATAGACTAGAAAGCCGCTTCATGCTCCGCTGCCCAGTGGATTTTCCTGGTCTGTTGTGCCTTGAGCAGCTTGAAGAACGGGGCGCACTTGTCGGTTAGGCGGGAGATGAATCTGGCCAGGGCGGCTAATCGGCCGGTCAGCATCTGGACCTGGTTTCTCTCCCCTGGCGTTTCCATATCTAAAATTGCCTGGACCTTCAGTGGGTTGGCTTCTATCCCTCGCTGGCTGATGATGTGGCCTAGGAACAGGCCCTCTGAAATCCCGAAAATACACTTCTTTGGGTTTAAGCACATTCCGAATTTGAGCATCTTACCGATGACTCCGGCCAAATCCCGGACGTGGGCCCCTGCAGTCAAGCTTTTGACCAGCATGTCATCTACGTAAACCTCTACGGTTTTACCCATTTCTTGCTCCAGCAATCGGTTCACCATTCGCTGGTAGGTGGCTCCGGCATTCTTCAGACCGTACGGCATCCTCTTATAACAGTAGGTGCCTCGGTCGGTTGTGAATGACGTGTGCTCTTCATCATCGGGTGCATCCTAATCTGATTGTACCCGGCGTAGGCGTCCATGAAGCTGAGCAGCTTAAAACCGGACGTGGAATCTATGAGCTGATCAATCCGGGGGAGCGGGAAGCTGTCCTTTGGGCACGCCCAGTTTAGATTAGTGAAATCCACGCACATACGCCACTGGCCGGTTCCCTTCTTCGGGACCATGACCACGTTAGCGAGCCAGCGAGGGTACTGGACTTCCCGGATGAAACCTATGCCCTTTAGTTTCTGTACCTCTTCTCTGATCGCCTCATATTTTGCCGGGCTGAAGGACCTCCTCTTTTGCCTCATCAGGAGAACGTTGGGCAATGAGTTTAGCTGGTGGACGGCTATCTCCGGGGATATGCCTGGCATGTCCTCGTAGGACCATGCAAAGACCGAACTGTTGTCCCGGAGGAAGGCGATGAGCTCTTGCCTGACAACCGGGTCGAGCTGTGTCCCTATCACCACATTTCGCTCTGGGTGGTCTGCCGAAATGCAGATCGCTTCGGTTTCTTCCACGGCCGAAGGTGGCTCTAGCTTTTTCTTGACTGAATCGGAGTCATCGCGGGGGTCAATACTTAGATCCGGCACTGGCGCTTGCTGAGTGGCCGTGAAGACCTCGGCCCGCTTCCTCCCGTGGGTCAGGGCCTCCGCATAATATTTACGGGCGATCCTCTGGTCCCCACGTATAGTAATAACTCTGGTTGGTGAAGGCATCTTCAGCATCAGCATATGGCCGGCTATAAACGTTTTGAGCCTCCACAACCCTGGCCGACTGATTATGCCATTGTACGACGACAGGCAGTCGACAATGATGAACTCTAAATGCTCCTTTTTCGTTCTGTCTCCCTCGCTGAAGATGAGCGGTAGGTAATCCGATCCCAGAGGCTGGACAACCTCACCGGATAAGCTTATAAGCGGCTCGTTATCCTGTGATAACTTGTTCCTTCCTCTCTGCAACCCTTTGTATGTGTCTCGGAACATTACGTTGACAGAGGCTCCGGTATCGATCAGCATACGACTGGTTATCCAGTGGTCTATTTGGACCGTAATGAGGAAGGGGTCGTTGTGCGGTTGGATCAAATCCTCCGGCTCTTCCTCCTCGTGGAAAGTGACCGAGTTCCATCCGGTTTTAGCGGCTTGGCCGCTTCTTTCTCCGAAGGCGTACACCTCCTTCCCCCGGATCGATCTTAAGCACCGCTTCATTGAGCTCCGGGTGAGCTAATCTATATGGTCCCCGCCGTGTATCATGTTAATGCTCCAGTGTACCTCGATCCCCCCGGGAGTGCGGGTGCTTATAGTTTCTACCTGCCGAGCTCGTGGTCGGTCTTTGTTGGGGTCATTCGGGCGGGCCTGGTCGTTCACTACCGCTTTCTGGGGTTTCTGATCACCAATCCGAAGGGCTAGATCTTGGGGTTTTCCTGCTGGCGTAATAGCTAAGGCCCGCGGTGGTCGCTCTGCTGGCGTAGCTGCGCCGGGCGCACAAATGGCGGTCTTCTCTCTGGTCGGGAACCGTTGTCACCGCCTCGCCGGGGTTGCCACTCCTCCCGTACCTCTGCTTTCCTGGTGGCTGCAGGCGCACGGTTGCGATCTAGCCGCCCGGTCTTGCTTCCACGGGATGGTGGTAGGTCATCCGATATTTGCTTGGGCGCCTTGTCCCCATATGTCTCGTGCTCTGCCTGAGCGTGCCTAACGGCCACGGTCATCAGCTCGTCGTATCCCAGCGGCTCCTGCACTAGTAAGTTGTACGAAAGTTCCCCAGGTCTTAAACCCTGCTTGAAGGCCATCCCTGCGATCTGCTGGTCCAGGTTCCTGACCCCGGTCGTGGCGATTTGCCACCGGTTAACGAAGGCGCGTAGCGGCTCATTGTCAGTCTGCATGCAGTCAAAAAGGATCGTTGATGTTTGGGCTGCCCTGGCTCTGAGGATGAACCGGCCGACAAACTTATCAGCCAACCGCCCGAAGGTTTCGACTGAGTTCACTGGTAGCTCGTAGAACCAATTCAACGCCTCCCCCGAGAGCGACTCTTGGAATATGTTGCAGCACATGGCATCCGAGTAGCCCCTTGTCCCCGCTTGTGACTTAAAACTGTCCAGGTGCTGGTATGGGCAGCTCGTTCCTGAATATGTCAACTTCAGAGGCCTTTGGTTTCCAGATCTTCCCGATTCCCTAATTCGGCGCGGGAAAGGTCCAATACGCTCGTTGAACCGCGCGCCGCCCCGCGGTCGCCCAGCCATCCTCTCGCTGGTCTCCATGCGGCCCTTTATGTCCGACACCGAGGCGGAGAGCGCCTCGAGTGTCCGTACGGTAGAGCCTTCCTGCTCGCTTGACGCCTGGCCCGTGCGGTATGGGGGCTCGGCCGGGCCGGAGTTTTTCAGAGCTTCCGAAAAGAGTGGCGTGGTCACATGCACGGTCTTTCTTCTTCCCGTAGCCTGCCCTACCTCAAGATGCGGGAATTCGCTAGCCTTGCTTGCTGGCCGCGGTGCTACTCGAGGAGTGCCCTGGTGGCCCTCTCGCTCCAGGGCCGCCAATAGGGCAATGTTCACCGCCTTCAATTCCTGGCATCGGGCCTCCGCTCTTAATCGATCTTGATCGCCCTCTTCTCGCAAGCACTCGTCCTCTGCCTTCATCTTTTTTATTTCTCCCGTACCATACCGGTCGGGGTTCTCTGACTCCTGGCGATCATGAGGCCTGTCTTGGATGGGAGAAAGGGCGAACCTCGCACCGACCTCAGCCTTTATGTTACGGGCCGGGTCGGGGAACTGAATTCGCGCTTTCGACTTTCCGTCTCGGTCGGGGGAAAGGACGAACCTCGCACCGTCTGCAGCCCCTGTACCTTGGGCCCGGTCGGGGAACTGAATTCGCCCTTTCGGTCCTTCCGTGATGGCTTTTATCTTCCTTCCTTCCATAGCTTCCGGACTGCGGATGTAGCTACCTCCCAAAGGATTAATAGAGTTCTACTCTCCGGTAGAGCAACACCCACTTTTTGAACGACTTCCCACAGACGACGCCAATTGTTTCTGCCTAAACCCAGGGGCCTGGTAGATACAGATGAATCCAACTTGATCTCCTGCAAACCTGCTCACTAAGGGGAATACCGGGCGGGCCGGTCTTCTCCTCTCCGATGCCTAAGTTAGTATAGTTGGAATATATATAACCTAAGCACGTATGTAAGCGGTGAGTGAGATAAGTTACCTATTAAAGAGGGTAGTTGGGGCCCTTATATAGGTGGTTGGGGGTGAGGGCTGGCCTCACCCTTCCATGTGGGACTGGTTCCCTTCTGTTTGTACATTCTGGTGCCCTCTTTGGCAGGCAGGCGCCCCCGGTCCCAGGGTCCCTGGTGCCAGGATAGAGTGCTGGACCCCGAGGCCGGGTGCTGGTGAGCCGGTCCCGGGCCTTGGGCCGGGCCCTGGTGCACTTGCTGCGGGTCTGTGGGCCTGCTGTAGCCTCTCTGCGGCTACTGGCAACAAAACCCATAATAATTTGTCAATTACATGATCTCTCACTGGAAAATAACTTTCACTGATATTGTGTTTCTGCACTGGGTCCTTCTGCATTTGTATATAGGCAACCAGTTATCCAATTGACTTGTGGAAAGAGAAGTCCTATTCCTTGAGGGAAAAGACTTTGAGACAAAAACCCTAAATTGGCACCAGATGCAACTGACTCTAGGAAAGATAAAATCCTATTCCTTGCAATAAGACTTTTGACACCTAAATCCTAAATTTCCCAACCTTAAACCCAGGGCCTTTCCTAATTATTTCATTAATAGGGCCCTAATAGACCTAGTTTTTAATGTAGCCGAATGGATTCATCACTCTTCATTATGACCGGCGTACGTGGGATTTACTCTGAGGAAAGTCGATATCACTTGGCTAGGGCTTGTGCTCAGTTACGTCGGGTAAGGATGGTAATGTGTTAGGGCGGTACTGGAAAAAGATATGTTCGCTCTTTCGCATGGAGGTTGTGTAAGGATATAATCTTGATTCCTGACTAGAGCAGCGCTCGCTAAAGAGGTGCAACTCCCTGAGCTTAATTGTGTATTTTTGCTGTTTGGATGTTGAAACAAGTCTGCATCTTTTTCAAGATTTCCCCGTGATGCCATGCTTTTGGTTGCATAGTGCGCTGAAGTTGAAGGTAGGTAAGTTTCCGGCAACGAGTATATTGGACTGGGTGTGCATGCCTAGCTAGTGCTTATGTGAACCATATGGATTGAGAGGAACAATGTGTTAAGGAAGGGGGTTGTTGTGATCCTTTCCATGCCATATATGTCGGTTTGGATATGACGATTCATAGCCGATTATCATGCAGTTCAGTCGAAGTCTACAACGAGGAAGAAACATGATAGGGTGAAATGGTGTCCCCCACGAGGTAGACTCAAGATTAATATTGATGGGGCATTTTGGTATGCTTCCAGAGATGGTGGGATTGGTATTGTGGCTTGGGACAGTGAAAGGAGGTGTGTGGCTGCTTATGCCCTTATCTAGACACATTTTCGATGCACAATCTGCTTTGCATATGGAGGCTGAAGCGTTGCGTGGAGGTCTTTTGATTGCAATTCATCAACAGTGGGAGGAGATTGAGATCGAGTGATTGTGTTATACTGGTGAATGCCGTAGAGAAAGAAGATAACTGTGTCTGAGGCTAGTGCTATTTTACAAGATTGTCGTTGTTACCTTGACGCACTCAATTTTGTTTCCTTCAGACATATATTCCGTGAAGAAAATGGTGTGGCTAATCGTCTTGGCAACTTTGCTAAAACTCTAATATGGATGAGTTTTGAGTAAAAAATAAATACCCGATATTATTATTGATGTTTTGAGAGATGATGGCCGTAACGTAACACGAGGTTCAGGCCTCTCCCCTCGTCCCCCTCAATGTAATAATATGGTAGAGAGTAACGCTAATGCTCCTACCTAAGAGCATCTCCAATGGAGTATGCAAATCTTTTGGTCAAATTCAAATTTTGACATATGACTTGGCACAAATGACATTTGCTATTTTGACGAATCTTGATCTCCAATAGAGAGGTCAGATTTGAATATTATTTTAATATATATAATTGGAACAAGAAGAGGTTGGGGTGGGTTCTACATGTGGGAAGAGAGAGACGATTGAGAAAGAGCAAATAAACAATGAAAAAAAAATTGACAGTAACTTTGTGGTATGTCAAATTTGACAGGAAATTGGCCAATGTCAAATACACGTGTAAATAACAACTGGGTTGGAGTGTTTTGACACTGTCAGAAAAGAGTCGTTGGGCTGAGTTAGCAAAAATAACAACTGGGTTGGAGATGCTATAACGGGTTAATTTGCCGTCTTTAAGGAAAAAGAAAAAAAAAGTATTTAACCTTCAATGGTGAACTTAACATGGCCATCGAATCATAAAAAAAACCGCAGCTCTCTCTCTCTCTCTCTCTCTCTCTCTCTCTCTCTCTCTCTCTCTCTCTCTCTCTCTCTCTCTCTCTCTCTCTCTCTCTCTCTCTCAACCTAGGGTTAGGGTTAGGGTTTTTTCCAGAAAAGTTGCTCGGTGCGATTCATATGGAGGCAGTGACGGCGTCGGTAGCCTCCATGACTGCGCGTCTGGCGTCCAAACTTTCCATCGGATCAGAGGAGGAGCCGGTGGACTTAGGAGACCTTAGGAACGTTTGATTCCTTTCGAGGTGCAGTGAGATCCATGTGGAAGACCTCAGTTCCGATGGAGGTCACGGCAAGGGATGATGGATATATGTTCACGTTCAACAATGAACGTGATCTGGTGAGGATCAAGAAAGGAGGTTTGTGGTGCGTCCAGAGAGCGATGCTGACCCTCAATGACTATGATGGGTTTTCAGATATCCTGAAGGTTCCACTGGACTCCATCTGGATTTGGGTGGTGATTTCAGGACTCCCGCCGGCACTACTTACAGTGGCTATTGTCCGACTCGTGAGAGAGACAATCGGACCGGTCATCCAGCCCGACCACATTGCCCTAGGTCGTGGTATTTCTAGGGCTCGTTTAGTTCTTCCAACCAATGCCTCGGTGAAGCTCGATCGGCGCCTTAGGGTTTCCCCTTCTGATGTGATTATGGTGGAGTACAAGTACGAGAGACTTCTGGGTCGTTGTCATACTTGCGGTCTGATTGATCACGGCGGAAGTTGTTGTGCCGCCAACTCAAGGGACCTTGCAGCCGGGTATGATTTTCATGGCAAACTCAGCCCCAGGTTTGCCAATATCTCTCCTCCTTCGCTTTCTTCCCTTTCCGGTTTATTTCCGAAGGAAAAAAGACAAGTACAAATCCGAGAGGTGTCGGAATTTTCATCTCCTTCGAAGGTAACCAGAGTTCGCCGGGCTCGGGATGAGGAGGAGGCAGCTCGGGACAAGCGTACCATGCATTGCTTAGAGATCATTCCCCTGGAACTTGGACCGGCTGATCTAGGTTTCATGGTGGGTTTTGATGGTATGATTGGCTTGGCTCGCAAGTCACCAAAGAAGAGGGGACGACCTAGGGGGAGCAAGAACAAGAAGATGGCTTCACCTTTGACTTATGATTCCATGGCGTCTCCGTCGGGGACAGCTGGCATGATGGAAAACCCGGAGGGTGACTCTGTAGGTGGAGGCTTGTTGGATTCAGGCTCAGCCTCGGAGCTTGGCAATGGATCCGAAGCAGCTTGAGGAGGTGCATCTTAGCACCAAGAGCGGCGGCTCTATCTTCTCCTGAAAGGTACACCCCTTGGTGTTAGGCTAATGGTTCTGGTGGAGTCCCTTCTTCTTTCATGATGGTTAGTCACTTTTCAATTTGTTCCTTTGTTTTGGGACGCATTTAGTTTTTTCATTCGAACTCTAGTTTTGGTAATTTCGTTTCATTGTTTGTTACTTTAGAACTCTTTAGTTTGTAGTGGAGTTTCGGCTCCTGCTTGACCAGGCACTACTGGGTCGTATGGCTTATGCCAATGAAATTATTAATTCCCCTATAAAAAAAACATGGTCATCGAATCTTAGAATAATTAATTGAGTACATTTAGGATCTGGATCGAAAGAGGATCTGAATTCATATGGAGCAGTAGCATGTAGAATTATTTGGGATCTGGATCGATAGAGGATCGATGAGGATCTGAATTCTAATGGGTCAGTAGCTTGTAGAATTATTTTGGGAAGTTATAAGCGCGTTTCTCTTTTAGCTGCATAAGTTTAGCATCTTCATCAACACCACTTAGGGCATCCCCAACAGATACCCCAAAGCTATTATTTTTTGAAAATTAATAGAAATATAGCTAAAATAGCATCCAACAGGTACCCTATAGCTAAGTCAATTTTAGCTTCCCCAAATAATCTCTAGCTACTTTTAACTATTTAGGAGAGAAAATATAGCTTAAAGTTAAAATCCCCCAACGTTCGACTTTTCTGTTAAACGTCCCAAATAGAACTACAACTGTTGAATTGACTCTAAAATAACTACAACTGCTGAATAGAAAGTTAAAAACATACAAATTAACTTTAACTTTTTATGTAATTTAACTATAACTTTTAGCTAAACACTTGGAGATGCTCTTAGAGTACTCATTTTGGGGTCATACAATAAGGGAGTATAGCTGAACTGCAGAAAGGGTGAATCAGAAAAACGGAGATTGAGAATGAGAACAAAACCGCAGTCGCAAGTTCATATATGCAATGTTACGCAAACTGGAGATTGAGATCAATGCCAAAAGAATTACATACATGATGCAATCAGACTCAACAGATATCACACTATAACTGGGATCTATTACACACGATACAACTGGATACAAATTTTTCAACAACTTTGCTTGCACAGCTTTCTGATACAAGTATATGGAAAAATCACTCTGGCAAATGGATGCCGCCCAACTGAAACCAGATTCGAAACAATGCCACCTCTTGAAGATTGGAGCGCAACTCCAAGCTTTGTCTTGGACACTAAGGAACTTCAACCCACAACAGTAGATTTACAAAAGCAACGACGCTGGCTCCTGTTGCAAACTTGTCACACCAAGAAATTATCAAAGCCGTTAAATTTCTGGTCAGTCCTCAATTGCAATCACCCCGTACAGTGTGGGTGGTCTGGTGAAGGGCAGCCATCCTTTCCTCTAGAATAAGTGAAATTCCCACTAGCCAGCAGAGTCTCATATTACAAGTGGGAGAATGATTAGTACCCTGCTGATTAATGTTTCCCTTCTAGATGTTGACTAGGTATTTTTGCCAATACAAGTACAAATTCCTCACCCAGGAAAGCAGGCCAAAACCACTATAAACAATCCTTTCCACCTCTGAGGAAAATCAGAAGCGAAAGCCCACTCACATATGCACTTGTGATCAATACTCACCGAGATGGCTTTCTTAAATAAAATCAGGTGATCATCAAAGAATTATAACATCACAATATTCCATTCAATACTCGCTGATAATAATCATACTGCCGTGTCCGCCAAGCATCCAAGCTGTTGCTGATTAAGGAAAGGACCAACGACACACATTGCTGATAGAAAACAGAGTATCACTGTCACAATGTACCCATGAAATGAAGTTTCAAAACAAAAATATCAAAGTAAGTCAAACCTCTTCTGTCAAACTCAGGTGAAATCGCTTCCTTAAATTCTGTATTGTCCGTGGACCACCTTTAAAACATGGGAAACCAGAGTCCTAGTCGAGAAACATTTCAAAGTCAGCGAAGAATTATAAAAGGAAGCAATTTTTAAATTCTTATTATTTATTATTATATGTTCTTCCTATACTTGTCATCAGGTCATCAAGAGACCCATTAGTACATTTGCACATGCATCATTTGTTATTGCCAAATTGAAACAAGTTCAACTTAGAAACTTCAATAAAAAAGGATGAATGTATCAAGAGGAATAATTAATAATGTTAGTGTTACCTGCAACATCTCTACAAGAAGAATAACGCGTTCTGCATGCTTCCGACATGTAAGGAACCCTTGAATGCACAAAACCTAAAGAGACCAGAAGCGAAACAATAGTTAGTATACCATGAAGTTGGAATCTAATTACAGGAGTTCGAACGAAAGTAAAATTAAAAAATCATTAAGGATATGAGTTGGTTTGTATTGTTACTTTAAAGTAATCGAAGAACTCGCTTGGAACTCCTTCGGCATCAGAATCCATAACCTACCAAAATAATATTAATAATAATATGTCATCACTCCTCTTAAACTGCTACAGTGGAAACTTTTAATGCCAAACCGAATGGAATATTGTTGCACCACAAGATGTAACAATTATTAAAAAAATGCAAGCCTAAATGTCTTACCTCAAGAAGTTCACGTGTCAACTTGAATGGAGCACTCTCAAAATTTACACCCCCAGGTGAATTTGAGAGCATGAAGCCAAAATCAATATGTATAATATGACCTTCTTCGTCCATTAAGAGGTTCCCATTGTGCCTATCTTTCACCTAAACAACAAACACACTGGTTAAAAACAAACGCATTACTATTCAGAAACTGAGCACCCCAGAAAACATGCTTCTAATATGACAACAAACGTCAAACTTTACTTTAACTAAAAAACATATTCAGCACTAGGATGAAGTTAACATGCAAATAATTATCATTTTCACTCTATCGCTACTTGTTCATATCAGTATTTGTCTAATGTTTACAAACTTGTCCAGTTTGTTGTAACACTTGCAACTGCAAACTGAAGATTTATTGTCTAAAAAGACCAGTAAATTGACATTATAAGTTAGTTGCATCATTCATATTTGATGAGAAGCTGTTCTTCTTGCAAGGGATTAGATTTGCTACATGCACCAATTCCAAGCTGCAAAAGTTTGTATCTCATACGAAGCCTATAAAGTTGACAACCTGCTGGAAATTACATGTCACATCACATATAACCACAATACATGTACATACAATATCACATACAAACACGTAATGCATTCGTGAAGCTCAATTCCATTTTTTGATCATATACCCAAATCCATCAGTAATATTGTAATATTTGCATCTTTGGGTGGCGTAACACACACATATACAGACTAACATACCTGCAGAAGGTAGCACACTAAGGAATATCCAGCCATACTTTCAACAAAATTTCTCTGCAAAACAACGGAAAAGGAAACAAGAATTTCAGTTTAAGCCACTTTGTTATAATTATAGCCTCAAACCCAAGACCAATTAAAAATGGGTTTAAACACCCAATGTGGGATCCAGTCAAGCACATGAAAAATATGCTCAGTGAAATGTTGCACGAGACCAACTCCCAAATCAGGAATTTATCAATCCCAGCACAGGAATCTCATGATTGAGACGCAAAGAAGAATATTAATATTTAATAACTATATCCTTGGTTGTCCCGAGTTCTTCTGTCATGACTCATGAGAATCACTTATGAAGAAGGATCACATATTACAAAAACAGAAAAGAAAAGACTAATCACTAGAGATGGATAAAACTACTCACAACTATATTAAAAAAGGGAGGTTCAAAACTAATTTCTTATGCACAGATGGACCGAAGTAGTTAAACAATAATGTACCAGTAAATATATATAAATTTCTAGAAAAGGCACTGTAATGGCTTGACCGCTTGTGATACAAACTTCAAAAGATGACATGAGTTTTATGCAAGACGACAACTTATCAAATGACATGACAAGAGCCGTACTCTTCCAAACAAATGAGCTTATCTCAAGCTGCATATCTACCATTGATGGAAATTTCTTTATAGTCTGAAAGATGATAATTAGCTGTCAATGGTGTTCTAATATTCAACCTATGCTTCCACAACCCATTTCACGACAGTCTTCTGAGTTCCAAGACACAAACAACCTGGATCAGAACTACTATGTATTATTGGTATCATAATCCTATGGTCAGATAGTCAAATCCCACTTTCTCTGATAGAGACCAGGGTTACAATGTTTGTAAAATGTGCTTGGAAAAGACATTCTCATCATGTCATTAGTATCCTTTCCCCTACATGTACTATCATTTCTTGCAACACATTTTGTTCTCAGGAAAAATACAATCATCTCTTTAATTCTTAGTTGCAAACAAATAAATAACCTATCTCCAAACAGAGAAGAGTTTAGAAGGCAATATTGGAAGTTCCCATTCCGATTGAGAGACCCCATATATTGCTACATTCACCTTAAACAAGGACTATGGAAAAGAACCAAAGAGAACCAAAGCTACAATCTATATAGTCCCCATGTACTCCAATAGCACAGTCAATTGCAATGAACACAGCTGATATAATGAGAATACTTATCATAGATGAGAATACTTATCATAGATGCCTTCTTTATGGAGGTGCAGATTACCTGGGCAAGTTTAAAAGTAGGAGAATTTTCTTGATACTTGGCAGCAAAGAAGTGTCGCAAGCTAGTGATGTAAGGATATCTACTTTTGATAGAATGAAGTGAAGCCTGTAAAACAACATAGGACATTATTAAATAGGTAGTACTTTTGATAGAATGAAGTGAAGCCTGTAAAACAACATAGGACATTATTATATAGGTAGTGAAATTCTGAAGTTATAAATTCAGTTAAAGAGCAAGCGTACAGAATTACCGTATCTGGAATGGTTTCAATGAGAGCTGTGTATGAAGAAGTAACTAAGACTTCATAAGGTCGCAACCAGAGGGGGAGCCCAGCTTCTTGGAATATATCTGCCATCAGAATTCAATGATTATAGCCTTCAACTATTTCTCATGTGAGTAAAAGGTTCAGCTACTGTGAAACAAAATGTGATATTGAAATTATTTGCATAAATCTGGTCATAAACATAACATGCAGCATTCTATAGCCCACTATTATTCTAAACTCGTAAACTAGAATAGAAACATAAACAAAGATAAAAATATTGATTTTGATGGAAAAAATTGTTGACTTTAATCAACAAAATATCAGAAACATAACAAAATTTAGTTTGCTTGAGACCCACTTTAAAAAGTTAACTCACACACATCAACTCTACTGATAAACTTGATAAGATGGTATAATCATAACAATGTTAGAGCTCAACTAATCATTTGAATTCAACACATCTTCTTGCATGACACTCCAATGGCAGCTTTGTTTTTGTACTGTAACCATCTTCTTTATTACATGTTTTAAATGGGGGAAAAAATTACTTGGGTTTGAGGTTTTATGTGAAACTGGACAAGGTACCTTAACAACAGTGGTGGACCACTAAACTTAAAAAAAAAAACAGGCCCATAATCAATTGAAAGTGGAGCACTGTTTTTTGTTTCAGACACAGTCCACCAAAGGCACAACTCCCAGTATTTTGGCAACTCATCAAAAGAGAAGATGAAGAACTTAACTCCAAAAAGAGAATACACAAATGAAAAAGAATACCAACCATAGAAGTGAGAGATAAGTTGTACAGCAAGATGCTCCTGTCTACAATCATCACCACTCTTCACAATGATCTACAGAAAAAAAAAAAAAAAAACACATTATTTTCTTGAAGTTAAATGGAGTACGGTACCTAGAACGCTACTGTAAACAATAATACAACTGAAAGAATGGCAGAGAATGTTGAGGCAAAAAAAAAAGGCCACCCAAATGTAAATATTATAGAGCACATAACACCTATGCAGTCATACGAAAAAAAAAAAAAAAAAAACGAGACCAAAGGTGACCAGCTCAACATATATTGTTGTGTCAATCCCAAATATCTTAAGCCATTGGATCAAGTAGTGGTCAACATAGTCTCAGGGCTCTAGTATCAAAGTATATGAACAGAAACACACACACACAAAAAAGAGGAAGTGCAGGGGAGGATACGATAAGTAGAACTTACAGAGCGCAAGTCCCAACCAGGTAACTTTCCATAAACTGACGACTTGCGTATTCTCTCCCTCTTCACCTCCCAAAGTTCACCAGACAACGCATCGCTGGCCTTGGGAGTACCACCATTAGCCTGTTAAGATGAGTAGATGTCACTGGATGATAAAACTCAGCAATTCCATGAGTTCATTTTTTTCGTTCAAGACATCTCACCGTTGGGTGTGCATCTGATGAATCCTGACCAGCCCCTTTCAAAGGAAGTCCAGGAGGTGCTTCCCCTTTCGCAGCAGCAGCCTGCAGTAAGTAAAATTTTCAGACAATCAGGACATATAAGAATAACTTAAAACGATCGACCATCCATAATATATATGATAGTGAAGAAACTATTTCGAAAAGAATCATTCTGTCCCTAGCATAGATTGTACGAGCCTCAAGTTTCCACAGTAGTGTATAACTGAGTAACTAATATACTATTGATATAGAATACAAAATAGATCTGTACCATAAGTTGGAAAAGAATACAGCTATTCCTGATCATGTTGCATCATTTTTATATATTTAGTTCAACAATTAAAAAAATAACAATTAGGTTCCCAGATGAAATAATTTACCCAATCGTCTGGATCAAATATAGATAACTGATATACAATATGGGGGAGATTTATCAGAATGCATCATAATCTTCCATGTCTGATCTATAGTATACTTAACAAGTATCAACAATACCCTTCAGAATGATTAGTGTGCAGACAAGCTAGAATGTTTTATTGTCTGACTGCAAACTAGACCTCGCCTTAGCTCACATATCCACCTGATGCTTCAGATAAATATATGTATGCGCCTCTGTGTGCACGAGTGTATGAGCGCAATGCTATATAACTATAAATTTATTGTCAACTGACAAGTTAATCATGGGAATGCCAAGCTGAATTCAGAAAGAAACCAATAGATTTGATATGTAACAAAAGACAAAGATATGTAGAGTAGTCCCTCAGAAAGAAACAATCACTAGTTAAAAACGACATTCTTTATTTGAAAAAGAGCTGTTATTGATTTAAATATATATATATAAGGGCCTTATTATTTGAATACTGATACAGAAATCAGTTAATACTTCAGATAATCTCACCTTTACTTCTTCTATGGCCACAGTACTTGGAACACGACGGTGTTCCTTTCGTCGAGCTGGTCCTTGATCCTCAATGTCCTCCATTCTAACACCAGGATCTGCTGTAAGCACCACCCTTACCCACTCCAAATCATTTGTGTGTGCTTCTTTTGATGCACAGCCAAGAGCCTCTCCTCCTCGCCAACTGTTTGATCTAGTCTCTATTTTCAGAGTCTGGCTAGGCAACTTATTCTCTACAGATATTTTCACAGTAACAAATTTCATTTTTGCCTCTGATGTATGTGACATTGCCTGGTCAATTGCATGAGCAGTAGAACTTGACATCCTATCATTACTATTACGATAGACCTCTTGGACAGTCCACAAAGGATATGCCCAGGGAGGTGGTCTTGGCAATAGTGCATCTCCATTTGCTAAAGGAATTCCTCCTCGAGAGAGCTTTTGAGAGCCAGATTTATCCTTTGGATTGCTAAATGAATTTTTCATGAAAAAAAGAAAAGAAAGAAATGGAACAAGTCTCAGTTTCAGAGCATTTAAAATTTCAATTATAGGAGATAATTTTTTTAGAAAAGAGTTAAATATATCCTAGAAATGCATATCTTAAGCAACTTCAAGAGTACCTAGAAATATCACTTTTCAAGACTTCAACACAGATGAGGTAGGGTGCCTTCTCCCTAGAATTCAGAAGAACAGCTTCATCTTCTGGTATATACACAACCCGATACATCCCCTTCCCCATTGGAAAGCCAACTCCTAAAATTTTAACCAGCAACATCCAGTTAGGTGCCAATATACATGAACTCATATCAACAAAACATTACAAAAACATTATCACTAACCGAAGAGAACTAAAACTACGAACAGTATGTAACAAGGTTTATCAACTTTCTTATGCTGTATTTTTATTTGTAAATGCATAAGCATAGGCATCTATCTGTTTTTTTTTTTTTGGCACAAATTTTAAACCGTGAAAGAATTCCAAGTATTCTAAGATTAACTTATAAGACGCCATGTTTTGCATGGAAATTTAAACTTCCATTCTTTGACCCTATTTTAACCCTATTCTTTGACCTTCTGATTACTACCATATTCAACAAAAACAGATGAAAATGTTAACACATGTTTTCCACTTCGAGAGGCAGAGAGACTGGGACACATGCTATATAATCTGAGAAACAAAAAAAAAGGACAAAAGAGGGAAATAGGAGAATAAAAGCTACAACAGAACAAAAAAAAAAGAAGTAGCATACTATTCAGCAACTAAAGAAGAGTGTTCAGGTTCACCTAGGTTCGTTCTCATGCTATACTATTCAGCAACTAAAGAAGAGTGTTCAGGTTCACCTAGGTTCGTTCTCATGCTATACAGATAGATGGAGGCAAATCATTTCTCACAGAATAGAAAATAGCACCGCCACAAAAAAACAAAAACAAATAAACTACTACCCAGCAACCGCAGAAGACTGACTTCACTAAAGGTCTATAAGGCTCATATGAATATCGACTAAGAAACTACCTCCATTATTTTGCGACTCAGCAATGTGCAAATTGATCTCTGCGAGTGACTGGAAATACAAGAATAAATAACAGGTGTCAGAAAATTATACATTCATCAAATATATACTGATATGGAAAAACTTAACTTGGACCCTAGTTAATTTTGTTTGGTTCCATTTAGATGAATGGTCAAGAGTTTCACACAAGAAATAATTTATATCCAGATTGGGGAGACAGCTTTCTCCTCTATATTCCCTTTTTTAATAAACAACCACAATATCAGAGAGCTGCTCATTATTTCATCTATTCCTCTCCTGGAATTTGTGTTCCACATGATATTAATCTCACTATCATAGTTAGAATTTTGATAACCCAGGACACATAGCATTAAAATATATGTAAATAGGCATAACTATATCTATGGGGAATGGTAACTTACAACATCCAGAAACTAGAGTTCACAAAAATGGTGGAGTTTAAGAGACATTCTTTTATTTCAATTGCAAAGCTAGTTTAATGCTTTGACATGCGCATAAGATAAATATTATGGAATGGGCAGAATTGCCTGTTGAAAATTTGCTATAAAAAGTTCTTAATTTGAAAATTCACTAGTTTTATCATGGTGAATTGACTGTACCCCTCCATGCATCAATGTATAGTAACCAACATATAACTAAGATAAGTATAAACCTCACGAAGAGCACTTTTGCGATCTTCAATTGGAAATATATCCACTAAACCATATGATGTCTCACACAGTGACTGCACAAACTCCAACGACTCGTGGTATGCCCCTTTACGGTAATGAGATGCTGTATAACTTGGAAGTGGGGGTTTTGCACTTGACTTCTCGTTTTGTTGCTTTGGCGAACCAGGACGTTTCTGTACAATAGCAATTACTGGTGAATAAATTTATTCTCATTATATAACAAGCAAACAATCTTGCCGAATGAGATTCAACTACTGCAAATACAGATTACTATATCCCATAATCATATCATCATACAGTTGAGGGTAGTGTAGAAAGGCAGCTGTCCAAACGATGCCATGCTATGCCGCTAGGATTAGAATTACAAATATGTCAATGCAACCTCTAGAATATAAATCCACTGACAGCTCTACTGCTAATAAAGTTACGGATGACTGTTTTCCTCCACATAGTCGAATTCAGTGCAACCAACTTTAAAATAACCCAAAGTTCATGTTTTGAAACCTCTAGAGTCCATATAATTACCATAATCATGTTTTAACATACAGAAAGTGGGAACTGTGTATATCCACTTATTAGATTTGAATTTATAGTACGAATATAATTCAAAAAAATGTTTATTCCTACAAATATAGTTTCCTTGGGAATACTCCACTACCTGAGAAGCTCAATGAAAAAGTGAGCTACTCAAGTAACAAAGGTACACGACAATCTCAAATGCATGTTTGATAGTGAAAATGCATATTGATGTTGTTCCTGCTGTATTATGGTGCTTTTGTTTTGTTAAATAGAAACAAAATTTCACTAACAAGAAACAGAAAAGCACAGCAGAGGACAAGTTGTCCACTGATTAAATAAAAATCCCAACAAAAACAACTATAAAACAAAGAAACCCAAATGTAAGACAAAGAAACTCAGGAAAGGACAACCTGTAATACAAGGAAAGGACAGAAAACATGAGAAAAATATCTTTCTAATCGAACATTAAAGCATATAAAGAAGTTCATTGAACTCAATCTAAGCAAAATAATGGATATCCCAAAAATGGCCTACATTCTTACCCCGAGCTCCCTCAAAGATTCATTTACTCTTTTCCATCCACACCACCCAAAAAATGTCATCATAGAACAACCTCCTTTCTTCTTCCCTCCAAATAAGTAGAACCTCTCGCACACTAAGGCCATGCATGAAGTAGGAGGAGCCAAATGACTTTAGCCTCCAGAAATAGTCTACGGCACAAGGTCATTCAACTAGACACTAAAAGGAACACAAGGTTCTGTTGTATCTTCTGTGTATTATAACTATACACAGAAGATACAGCACAGGGTTATTGCCACTATGTATTGTTTTAATTCTTTTTGCATAAATGAAATATCTTACATAATCGAACATAATGTTTTGGGAGATACTATCTATCTTCTACGTCAGTTTTGGTGTTAATAAAAGATATTCATACTTTTGTTGGCTCTAAGATTCCAGATTACTTCCAAGCAGTTTAGAAGGCATAAATTGAAGATAAGTTGGCAAAGCCAGGTTAATCCTCTGTTGTATCAAGGTAGATGAAATAGCCATCATCTTTTTGAGGGAAAAAAAAAACAAGAAAAAAGGAGAGAGAGGTGGAGGTAAAAAGCTTCCTGTACGAGATCTACCCATTTAAATCGCACAACAAATTAACGTAGCACAATACACAAATCAGCTTCTACAGGCAATTTTTCGAGAGGGAAACAATCTAATATACTGTGGCAGGGGAAAAAATTGAAGGCATGGGCTTGGCTTTACATGCCAAGGACTATATACATACTGATGTTGGAGTAAGTGTTGGCCAAAAGAAGCTTGAATGCAATGAGAGTCACTAAGTCAACCAATAGAAGTTACTACATGAGCATAGGTAAATAACCACAATAATGTGACTTCTGGAGTTCTCACCATAAATGACTACTGCTCAAGAGGTTACCTTTCTCCATGAACAAGGGGTTAGTAGGAAAGGTCAGGCCCACTATTTGCTCCTTATTGTTATCTAGGTCATGGACCTCACAGTAGCTACCTAGCCAATTGCTAAAGTTCATAATCTCCTAAAGATTGTAGGGGTCTGCTGGAGGCCCCAGCTTCAAGCCCAGTCCTGAAGGAGTGGACGATTTTAGGGCATCAGAATGCACAATTACACCTTCCATGATTATTTTCGCTAACAACTCATCTCATTTCTCCACCTTTCTAGCCCCACCTTCTACTTTTTGAAACCCTGAGCCCACTTCCCTTTCCGTGCTAATTTTTATTCTGATGCATTTGGATGTCACAATGAGGTTATGTAACAAAAGGTACACTCAAACATCCCCCACTCCATCCAGCCAAGTAGCCTGTAAAGCCTCTATGCCTAGTATATACAAGAGTACTTGGAAGGAAGTAATGCATCTTACTTTTTTATTTAGAAGGGGTTGAAATCAATTGTAAAGATATGTTCAAACCAGACGCAAGCTATGTATTGTCATAATGATGGTACAATGCCTTCTTTTATTGCACATACAACTACCCTAACAATTTAAGCACCAATTTTGAAGAATTTACTTATTATCAAAGCTACACTGCATATCATAAATATGACCTCCACAAATCAGTGTCAACTTCATCACTAAAAAATGATTCTGTATTTCAATTTTCCATCTCAGACTACTGTTTTGTAACCACAAGTACCAATGACCTCAAACTACAGCTGGTGCAGAATCCATCTGAGAACTATTCCAGTTATTGAGCGGACACACAACTTAATGATCAAATAATAGCTCATTTTAGATTGGAATAAAACAGAGCAAAGAAATAATAAAGCAATATCACTGATAATTTGAGTTGACAATGCATTACATATGCGAGGAAACAGCAAGCACAGCAGCAGGAAGGCCAAAATCAAACTACCAGTAAAGCAAGAGAGAAGAAGTAGGAATGAGCTTACCTCTTTATGTTTTTTTGAACCAAATAGCTCTGAATCTTCAACTGAACGGTCTCGATCTTTAAACAATTTACGGAAAAAATTCTCAGTCCCTGGACTACTTTCTAACAAGCTGCCACCATTGATGCTTTCATTAGGAGTACTTTTGCCATCTTCAGGGTGCACACGGAACAATCTACGGAATAATGAAAAGTCAGAAGGCTCTTCGTCCTCCCCGTTGGCACTCCCTTCCTCAATTTTATCATTTCCATCTTTCCTGTCCTCAAACTTATTACTAAACAACTTTCGAAAAAACCCGTCTTTCTCATCATCTTCAGCTGATTTCGAGCATCTTCCTTCTGAGTGCCCTGTATCCTCATCTTCATTTCTATCAACTCTATCCTTTTTGTCCTCAAATTTCTCTTTGAAAAACTTCTTGAAGAACCCATCTTTTTCTTCATCCTCCACTGATTTAGAAACTTGCTTATCCTCAGAATCACTCTTACTATCGCGAAACAATCTCTTAAAAAACCCCTCTGAACTAGAATTCAACTCTTCATCGTCCCCTTTACTATCCCTTAATAATCTCTTAAAGAACCCATCCTTTTCTGTATCATCATCATCCTTCTCCGCTGACTTCCTAAAAAGCAAAGAATCCCTAATCTTCGAGCCACTCTCATCATCCCCTCTACTGTCCCTCAGTAGCCTCTTAAAAAACCCATCCTTCTCAGAGTCATCCTCATCCTTCTCCTTCTCCTTCTCCGCCGACTTCCTAAACAGCAATGCATCCCTCACCTTCGGCCCCGGAATAAACTTCTTAAAAATCTTATTCTCATCCGGAGACAGCTGCCCACCGCCCTCCTCCTGCACTGCACTGTTCCCGGACGAAGGCGAGAACGAAAACGACCTCTGAGCCGGCGGCGAAGACGTCAGCGACAACAGCTTCTGCTTAGACGAAAACAGCCTATTCAACACCTGGTTCTTACTCCCGGGGCTACTCCCGGCCGCAGACTCACTCTGCGGCCGGAACAGCGGGGCCCACTCCCCCATCAATGTAGCAGCAATCTGGCATTTCTCCTGAATCCTACTAATCCCCTCATTGTCATCGGAATCTTCGAGCTCGGCGAGCAAGAACCAATGCACCTTGAGAGCCATCTTGAGGGACTTAGAGCACATATCAATAACAAACTTATCCAACGAGGGGCTAGGTTTATGTACAGACATATAGCATATCTGAAACAAATAGCTCTCAATACCTGGCAATGGAAGCGTGTACATTCGGTTACAGAGGTAGTCTCGAACGCCGGCGTGTTCATGCTTGTAGAGGTAGCTCACTGCGATCCACTCGCAGAAGAACGCCGAGTCGAAGAACCGAATCAGCCACCCGTTCTCGCCGGAGTCACTCGAAACCGTCGTCGTACGCGAGGCGGTGATCTCACGCGGCGGCTCGTCGGAGTCGCCTCCGCGAGTCAGTCCGAGTAGCCTCACCATATTCTCAATCGACCGACCATTACATAAACCCTAGCCCTGGCTACCGCCGCCGCCGCCGTGTTTCTGTTGGACTAATCGGAGGCGCAATCATCGAAGCAGGAACCCTAGGGAATCTCTAAAACCCTAACTCGAGACGAGGCTTTCCGGAAATTCGAGAAGAGAAGAGTCAGTGCTGCAGCCGCCGGAAATCGACGGCCGGAGAATTGTGAAACGGAGAGACGATCGAGCTGGAGATTGGAGGCGGGAAGTGGTAAATTGCGGAGTCGATCGGGATATTTTGGCCGAGAAATGCAGAGAGAGATCGAATTTGGGCTTAGGGAAAGAAGAAGGTGGTGGTGAGGGGGATCTTCCTTTAGAATTTTCGTTCTTGGACGACGTCGTTTGAGGGGTTTGCTGCAGAGTGGTGGTAAATGTAACAGGAGAAGTAATTACATGGGGGGAATGTAAAAGTAAAAGTAAAAAAATAAAAAATAAAATTGAAAAAAAGAAAATACTGAATTGCAAAATGAAAAAGAAATGTCTCATTCTCGTAAGCTATTCTCCTCCCGAGTTTATTGCGGAACCCTATGTCAGAGACGTGGCTTTGCTCTTAATGTATTGTTGGATTTGTATTCATCTTTTTGTTAAGTGTGGTGGGAAGTGGCATTGGTCTATTAAACTCTTCCTTACGGGTTGCAGCCTGCAAGAAGGCTTTTCTTGATTTTTATCAACCCAACGGAAGAAATTCATAGGATCATTTTTCCATCAAAGCTTTGTGAATAAGCAGCAGCGTATACTAAAGACAGCAAAATATGGATGATAGACAGAAAGGAAAGACTACAAAATAATGCTTGATTAGATCTAGATGATCAGAGTAGCACCTGCAAAAACTACTCTAGTAAATAAGACAAATTTGTGTGTGCGAGTACAGAGAGAAGGAGAGGGAGGGAGGTAACTGCAACATAATGCCTAATAATCCATGTATTTATTGCAAGTAAACTATGAGTTATATTTAACACCAAAAACAAGAAAAGAAATGGATTGTAGGTGCTATAATACAATAGGAAAACAGGAATGCTTAGAAAATAATGTAACCAATTTTTGAAATCTAGCACACCGTACGTATAGAGCAGCAAGTAATACGTACAGATTACATACAAATGAAACGTTGAAATAAGACAAAAAGAAGAGAAGATATATAATTTGTTGAAAGAAGCAGGACCTGATCTCTCAGTTGATCAAGTAATGTAGCACCAATAAGTCCTGGTCCAACAATGCCCATTGCTATAGTGGTTCTTGAAAGATAAAATCTAGAGTAAACCGCTCTCGATCAGGGCCCTAATACAATCCTCCCGCTTTAATACTACTGTAAATATGAGTACCATTTTTGGGGAAAATAGTGGTATTATATGACAATATTCAAAATGGGAATAAAAAAAAATAGGTAGAGGAATCAGAATGGATACTCCCTTCTAAAATGGATAAAATCAATATCACCATTACAAGCAATTTTCCCCTGTATTATTTAAGAGTTATCATTATCATGCAGAAATATCACTTTGGTCATCGAATTTTGCTTCGCTCGACACTTTGGTCATCCAACTTTTAAAAAATTCATTTTAGTCATTCAACTAAACCACCGTTTATCACTTTGGTCACTCCGTCTCTTTTCTCTGTCACTCCATCTCTTTTCTCCGTTAACTCAAGGGTAATTTGGGGATGAAGACAAAAACATATTTTACAGAGAAAACAGAGAAAAGAGACGGAGTGACCAAAGTGATAAACAGTGGTTTAGTTGAATGACCAAAATGAAATTTTTAAAAGTTGGATGACCAAAGTGTCGAGCGAAGCAAAGTTAGATGAAAGTTAGATGACTAAAGTGATATTTCTCTCTTATCATAAATCATACACAAGTACAGTATGGTCCAATTAGACCATTCATGCTTGTACTGACACTGATTATTTATGTATCATTATCACCATGGTTCCACTCACTACATACTTAACACTAGGCTCCAACTTATTTTCCTCAAGTGGAATCACTAGCTCCACAACATTTTCAACCAGCCCTTATTTACAATAAGTTACTAACACTAAAACAATGAGTTCTGCCAACATTGGCCTATTCTATTTTCCATAATTCTGAAGAAAAACACTGAATCAAATATCAAATAACCATCAGTAAGAATAAAACAAAAGTAGGTTTCAGGATGCTGTCTATGATCTGTGTACATTCAATACAAAGTAAACTGATCAAGAAGTTTAGTCAAGCAAAAAAAAAAGCACCTGAGAAAGACGCCCAGCATTCAAAGCTTCACGGAACCTAGATTGCAATGCCGCAGACACAGCTTTTACTTCCTTTTACGGAACAGCAAAGCGTACAGAATGCTCGCTACTAGCCTACATTTACCATCAACTAAGCACACTAAGGATCACAAAATTGTTATAATGCTGCCACCCATCATGCACCAGAATAAAGAGGATGAGCTAAACTAAGATATCATAATAACATTAGCCCCCACATCTTTAACGGCAGAAAATATAGCAGTAGCTGTACCAGGAACACCAGCCATTCCAGTTCTGGGAGAGACAAAACGATAACAATAATAAAGATGGTAACAGAAGAAATATTTATATTGAAAGAGAAAATGAAATGCAATTACTGTAATGAACAGCTCACCCTTCAACATTTACAAGGGCCTAGTTGTCTATTGTCTCAAACTGTCTGACAGAGGATTCCAAACTCTTGTCCACTTCATTCTCAGTAGTAGAAGAGCGGCAAACTTTTGTTCCAGGTGCTTTGAAGTTGGAACTTCATGGTGTGTGTTATAACTTATAACTGTAGGATCATATACTGTTGAGAATTGATGTTTGACTTACAGGTCTATTGGATTTGGTGATAATTGCCCATACAGTCATTTGGACATTATTTTCATAGTATTTCTGTCTTCTGCTAAATACTGGCCATTACAGAACCTATAAACTTCTTGTTATTTCTGCATTTCATGTGCCCATACTGCTAATCTTTTATCTTTCCAGTTTTTGTGTATTTTACAAAAATAAATGTTCCAGTTTCTTCTTATGGTCCTGTGCATGTAAATCTACTTTATAATGGAAATCACTCGTTCTGTAGTCACACTTCATGGAATTTTAATTTTTATCTATATATGCTTGCAGGGGTGTGGACTTATCTAGATGGAGGGAACTTCAAAAAGAAAAAGGAGAACTGGCAGATATGGGAAAATTTGTGCAGCATGTACATGGGAATCATTTTATTCCAAATACTGTTCTAGTTGACTGCACAGCTGATTCTGTCATTGCAAGCCATTACTATGACTGGTTGCGTAAAGGAATACATGTAGTCACCCCCAACAAAAAGGCAAATTCAGGACCTCTTGATCAGGTAACAATCCTTTGTATGTGTGTTCAAACTGTTTAGGTTTTGTAAGGGTGACATTAAATAATTGCAAAGTTTGGTTTTTGGAGTTTATAAGGTTCTCTTTGCTGAGTTAAATACACACATCCCCATTTTTCTAGTTATATCTATCCACTTAAGTACCATCTGAGGTTTCAATCAACAATAAATAAAATAAAATAGTACCATCTGAGGTATGTTCCTGTAAAAATTTTAAAACGTTGTAGTAAGAAAGGACCACATTATGGTTTTGTTATTTGATTACACAAATTCTTCTGCATCAAAAAGGGAGTGGGTGATAATACAAATTATCTGTAATATTTGTATGTCACAAAAGTTTTATTATTTGACTCTATGGACCTCTTTCATACCAGTTGTGTGTATGCTTATGTGGAATTCGCAGCAAAAAGAATGAAAAATATTTGCAATTAATCTCGTACTTTCATCTAACTATCTGTTGAAGATAGTATGGCGAGTGGCGAATGTGTTAGTATGGCGAGTGGCGAGTGTGCAAGTGTGCGAGTGTGGCGAGTGGTGAGTGTCCTAGAGCACGGCAGTTCTTGTGTCTCATCTGTTCAGCATGGAGTTCACCTACTGCAGCGTGGAGTTCACCTACTGCAGTATGGGCATTATGGTGAAATCCTTCTTTTTTAGTTTTTAGTCCATGCCTTGGTATGAGATATACAGTGTTTAGACTGTTTAGTTTTATTTCATACTTGTATAAATTCTTCTCTTTGTATTCTTTTCTTCTTATGAATGAAAAAGGGAACATTTGCCCCAAAACTTCTCTGTGTTTTATGAATTTCAAGATGGTATCAGAGCAGGATATTTAGTATCTTGCCTCTGCTTCTGTGTTCTTGTTCCTTTTTATTTTCTTCTTAACGTGAGTGTTGTGATCATTGCCTTATTTTCAGATTAAATGGCTGATGAGGTATCTTCAGATGTTAATCCCTTTGGATCTGTAAACAACCTCAATATTTATTCTAGTTACAATGGTGATGGTAACACGAATCAGCGGTTGTGTTTAGTCCTGCTTAATTCCTTCAATTATCTTCATTGGTCAAGAGCAGTTGCTCTTGCTCTTGGAGGAAAGTCCAAGCCTGATTTTATCTATGGAACAACTCAAGCTCCTGAAGTTGGTTCCAGCACCTTCAATGCCTGGCTAAGGACAGATCAATTGGTTCGAGCATGGCTCATTAACTCAATGGAACCTAAGTTGGCTCAGATCTTCAGCTACTCCACTTCAACAAGTCAAATGTGGACATATATTGAAGAATTCTATGGGAACAAAAATAACTCAGCTCGTGTCTACCAACTGAAAAAGGACATCGCTGGCCTTGATCAAGAAGGTAATTCCTTTGTGCAATACTTTGGCAGTCTAACAAGCATGTGGAATGAACTAAAAGTGTACAGACCACATACCACTGATGCAGCTATATGTGACTCCTCAAAAATATGAAGATTTGAGGAGTCACATACTCATGAATGCTGAGCTTCCCTCTTTTAGGACTGTCTGCTGCACTGTCCAAAGAGAAGAGACCAGAAGGCAAGTAATGAATATTGATATCAAGACCAACCATGCTGAATCTAGTGCTTATGCTGCAAGCTCTAAGCAGTTGGATGATAAAAATCAGAAATGGAAGCGCACTGGTGGCAAGTATACTCATTGTGGAGGAAATCACTTTAGAGACAAGTGTTGGATCTTGTTCCCCGAGCTGAAAGTAAAATTTCTTGAAGAGAAAGCAAGAAAAGAGGGCAAGGGAAATCCTAAGAATACTAGCACAACCACTCTCAGAGCAATTATTGCTTCTAGTTCTACATCTCCAGCTGTTCACTGCAAATCCCTGTACTCTTATCAATGAATTTGCAGGATTTCTCCAACAGAAGCAGAAGTATGGAAATCAAGATCCAAGTCACACTGCTCTTCTAAGTCAGTTTGCTGGTTTTCTAGCTGATTCAGATCATGTCAACAAACTTGATATCCCAGGTATCTTAAAGGCATTTGAAACTGCTTTATCTATTAGTGCAGAAGATGATTGTTGGATTATTATAGACTCTGGTGCCACATATAACATGACAAAAAACTTATCCAATCTTCATGACTTTGAAAAATTTTCTTCATCTGTGTTTGTTGCAAATGGGAAGGGAGCCTCCGTGTTACGAAAAGGGAAAGTTAAGTTTTTTCAAAATCAGCTGGAATTTGACGCTTTATTCGTTCCTTCATTTCCTTTTCAACTTCTTTCAGTTGGAAAAATCTCTAGAGTCTTACATTGTTTGGTCATTTTTTCTCCCTACAATGTTATCTTTCAGGATATGATCACCAAGAAGACGATTGGTGAAGGTGTTTTTCAAAATGGACTGTATTACCTGTCCCGGAAGTCTCAAGTCTTTCAAGTTAGTTCCAGTAGGGTTTTAGAGTATCATTTGTGACATCAACGCTTGGCTCATCCTTCAGAGAAAGTGTTATCTATTTTGTTTCCAAATTTGATCCATGGAAAACATAACTGTGAAGTGTGTCATATGTCAAAGTTTACTAGATTACCTTTTAAATTGTCTGCTTCTAGAGCTCGTAATCTGTTTGAAATCATCCATTCTGATGTATGGGGTCATGTTCTAAAATCAGTAGATGGTTTTAGATATTTTGTAACCTTTGTGGATAATTTCACCAGGATTACTTGGTTGTACCTTTTGAAAATGAAAAGTGAAGTTATTGTTGTGTTCAAAACTTTCTGCAATCTTATCAATACTCAGTATTCATCCAAAATTCAAATCCTTAGATCTGATAATGGCTCAAAGTATATGTCCAACAAAATGCAACAGTTTTTAGGCTCAAACAGAATTATTTATCAGATAACCTGTGTTGGAACACCTTAGCAAAATGGCACTGCTGAAAGAAAGAATAGGGACTTGCTTGAGAAAACTAGAGTTTTGATGTTTTATGCTAATGTTCCAAAGAAATTTTGGTCTCATGCAGTCCTTGCTGCAACTTATCTTATTAATCGTTTGCCGAGTAGAGTGTTGAACTCTAAGTCTCCCCTTGAAGTTTTAAAAGGCAGGAAGATTGATTTGAGTCACCTGAAAGTTTTTGGTTGTGTGCGCTATGTGCATGTTCAAGATAAGCACAGGGATAAGCTTGAGCCAAGAGCTGTCAAGTGTATGTTTCTGGGATACTCTACTACTCATAAAGGTTACAAGTGTTATAATCATGAATGTCGGAAAATAGTTGTTTCTAGAGATGTGAAATTCGAAGAAGAAGTTCTGTTTTTTCCTAAGAAAATTGTTGATGCAGATGGTCAGGGGGAGTCATTTACTGATTTATTTCCTGCACCGTTGACAAGTGCAGAATTATCTAAACCATCTACTGAAATTAATGAGCATGAAGTTTCCAATGATTAGGAAATTGAAGAAATGCATGATAATGCAGTTTTTGACAGCCCTGCTCAGCCTGCTCATCCGGAAGAACTTGTTTTAGCTGCTGCTCCTCAACCTGTGCAACCTCAAATTCCCAGAAGGAATCCTGCAAGAGATAGGAATCCTCCTGTAAGGTTTAAAGATTATGTTGGCTTCCATGTGAAATATCCAATTTCTGATTTTTTTGGGATATCGAAGGATGTCAACTTCTCATGCAACCTTCTTAAGTGCTATTGATGAAGTCATTGAGCCTAGAAATTTCAAGGAAGCTAGCGAAAGTGCAATTTGGAAGCAGGCTATGCAGGAAGAGCTGGAAGCTCTTAATGAACAAGGAACTTGGAGCATTGTTTAGCTTCCAGCTGGAAAAAAGGCAGTGGGAAGCAAGTGGATCTATAAAACCAAGTTTCAATCAGATGGTAAAGTGGAGAGGCACAAAGCTCGTCTTGTTGCTCATGGCTTCACTCAAACTCATGGAGTGGACTACAAGGAAACTTTTGCATCAGTTACAAAAATGAACACTGTGAGGGTCCTTCTATCTCTTGCAGTGAATCACAATTGGTTTTTACATCAAATGGATGTAAAGAATGCCTTCTTACATGGTGATTTGGAAGAAGAGGTTTATATGCAGCTTCCACCTGGTTACCCCCAGTCTGCATATCCAAATTTAGTGTGTAAATTACACAAGGCAATTTATGGGCTCAAGCAATCCCCTAGAGCTTGGTATGCTAAGCTTAGCTTAGTTCTTGAGGAAATTGGTTTCTGCAGAAGTAATGCTGATTCGTCACTATTTTTCAGAAACAGTGTCAATGACAAACTTGTAGTCCTTGTTTATGTTGATGATTTAATCATCACTAGTGAAAATTCTCAAGAAATCAACTCTCTGAAAAATGCTTTGCTTTGCAGTCTAGTGTGTAAATTACACAAGGCAATTTATGGGCTCAAGCAATCCCCTAAAGTTTGGTATGCTAAGCTTAGCTTAGTTCTTGAGGAAATTGGTTTCTGCAGAAGTAATGCTGATTCGTCACTATTTTTCAGAAACAGTGTCAATGGCAAACTTGTAGTCCTTGTTTATGTTGATGATTTAATCATCACTGGTGAAAATTCTCAAGAAATCAACTCTTTGCAATCTAGATTTGTAATGAAAGATCTTGGTAAGTTAAAATACTTCTTTGGTATAGAAATGGTCTCCTCCTCAAAAGGGCTATTTCTGAATCAAAGAAAGTATGTTCTTGATCTTCTTCAAGATGCTGAAATTCTTGAATGCAAGCCTGCAAAGACTCCTCTTGAAAGTAAATTGCAGTTGGATACTCACAGTGATGCTCTTGGGAATATTGGTGATTATCAAAGAGTAGTAGGGAAGTTAATCTACCTCACAATCACTCACCCTGATATTTCTTATGCAGTTAGTATTGTCAGTCAATTTATGCATTCTATTGTCAAAAGAATTTTGCGGTATCTAAAGGGTTCAGTTGGTAGAGGAATTCTCTTGAAGAGAAATTTCTGTGTGTTTTATGAATTTCAAGACTATCACCCGGTATCATTTTTCTTTTTTGACAATACCCAGTTGACACTGGATACTATTACAGTCAAAGTTAACTTTTAAGACGGCAGTGATGTTGTTCATATTTTGTATGGCTGTTGACTTCCGGGCTTTCATGATTGATGACATGATTGTTTTCCATGTCCAGTATTTGAAATTAAGAGATCTTCAATGCCAGTCATATACACATTACTTCTATGAGGCCACTGTTGGTGCTGGTCTCCCAATTATCAATACATTACAAGGGATCCTAGAAACAGGAGACAAAATATTGCATATTGAGGGCATCTTCAGGTATGCTAAATACTTTTGGTTTATCTTTTCTCAATCAAAATTGAAAATCTCACATTAGTAGCGCCCTTTGAAGCTTATCATTTTTTATCAGAAATCCACACGTTGTCTTACGGTTAACATAACTCTTGCCTCTTTGGTTTGATTTTGCAGTGGGACTTTGAGATACATCTTCAACAACATGGTAGGAAGCGGAACCTTCAGTGAGGTGGTGGCTGAGGCAAAGCAGGCAGGGTTTACTGAGCCAGACCCAAGGGATGATCTATCTGGAATAGATGTTTGTAGGAAGGTAATGTGTGCTAGGTTTTTGTCCACCGACTGTCTAGGCCTCTAAAGCAATGATATTTGTGTGTTTATTCAGTAGATTCCCAAATGTAACTTGATATTACCAACAAATAGTTTCATACTTGTGCTGCCTTTTCTCGTCTCCAAACTTGAATCTCAGCTATTATGATTTTTGTTTCATTGCTTTGCTGTAAGATTCACCCTCTCGTAAGTTATCTTTCAAATGCAGGTAATAATTTTTTGCTAGGGAATCAGGTCTTAAGCTGGAACTCTCTGACATCCCTGTTGAAAGCCTCGTGCCAGAACCATTGAAGGTAAAATTTGATCTCGCCCTATGCTCATTATACCTTACCAAGTGCCTAATTAAGACACCTTTACATTCAGTCTTGAATAATATTTTTCAGGATTGTGCATCAGCCGAAGAATTCATGCAGAAACTTCCACTATTCGATCATGAATTGATTAAGAAAAGACAGAGAGCCGAAGATGCACGGGAAGTAAGTGTCTTGAGATGCATGTCTACAATGTCTATTGACTATTTCCATTTTTCTAGAGCTATCAGTCATCTAAATGGGACAACTATGGGAGATATAGTTATAATAATATTTTTCGTTTTCAGAAATTCAAAAATAATATCATTCTAGTTTCCTGTGACCCTGCACAATTACTTGCATTGTTCTCTGACATACTATAACGGGTTTGTGGATGTTTCTGTCTGACATTGTGTGTGACCCTGGGTTTTCCCATCATGCAAACTTATATAGATTTACAGCACTTTCCAATCATCTCCCTTTTCTTTTCATTTTAATTTTTTTTTTCTGATCTTGTGACTAGCGATACTGAAGGTCTTGAGATACGTTGGGGTGGTTGATTGTTAGAAAATAATTGGACTTGTTACAATTATATTCGGATTACATGACTTATATGCTAAGTATGAGAACTAATTCAACATGGACAATGACTTGTTGTTCTCCTAGTTGCTTTAGGAATCTGTGTATTGATCCCTTAAGCTAAGAAACCTATTCGAATTCTATGAGAAGAATGCTGCAGTAATACATACAGTATCTAATTAGGTTTTCTTGTGTTTCAACTTTCAAGTAGTCTTTTATGGATGGACTCTTGAGGGCTTGATCCTATATAAATAGGTGGTATTGTCCCTGTTATTCCAATCGTATTCTAGCATTCATTCTATCCATATCAGAAGCTATTGGTGGTGAACTAATAGAAGGCAAAGCCTAATTGTTTATTGTTTCAGATTCAAGCTCAGAGATGGATCCAATCAGAGGTGTAGATGGTATGTAGTTGTTCTAATGCAGTATTAGTATTCTTGCTGTGTTCTTGGTTTTATTGTATTGGTTTTTTGTTCAAGCTTTATGTTTTCTGTTATGAGAATGATGTATGTTATGAAAATAACAGGTTGATCGATGTAGTCAACCAGAAAGGGGCAGTGAAGCTTCAAGCGTACAAAAACGAACACCCCTTCACTCATTTATCAGGGGCAGATAATATCATTGCTTTCACAACAACAAGGTACAGAGATCAGCCACTAATAATTCGTGGACCAGTAGCTGGTGCCGAAGTTACAGCTGGTGGAGTCTTCAGTGACATATTGCAGCTTGCCTCATATCTCGGTGCCCCATCATAATTTACTTGTGTGCTGATACAGTTCATAGTTTCTACGGTTGGCCAAACCAATCGTACAACAGTTCAACTTGGCATACATCTAGTGGAGGTAATAATTCTCCTCATCTGTAGGTACATTTCCGAGAGATTATGCAACTTATCTAGCAATTTTGAATTAGGATGCACCTTGGTTCAAGGAAGTAGCTTTCATTTGTTTTCATTTGTTTTTGGTTGCAAGGCATGGGTGTTTTAGTGCGTGTGTGTAAGTGTTTATTCAATCTCAGTGAATAAAAAAGCAAAGATAAGGGGATTACTGGAAGTGATAATTTGTTCCATACTTGACCTGTTTTGAACTTCGAAGTGCTCCATTTACTTTGGCAATTACTTTTTGAGGCTCATTGGTATCATGATTCATGTAGATAAGGTTACAATAAGAAGATTTATTAATCGTCCACATGCCAAACTATGGTCGATGCTAGTTAGTACTCATCAAGAACCTAAAGGCTTCATGCAGAATTGAAAATCTGGGGGGTTACAACGTTTTTGTACTCTTAGATCCTAAACCACAGTTTGCAATACCACATTCTTACCCTTATACCAATTCCTAAAACTACATTTTACATAGTGAAAGTCAACAAACTAACCAAGGATACGAAAAAATACCAACTATGATCATGAATACAATGCAGATTTAAAGCAATCAATGCCCTACAAAGTCTGCCCACCGTTCAACTTGGTGGTGGCAATTTCTTTAAGTGGAATCACTACCAGATTCGGATAAATAGCCGACGAAAAAAATTTCGTCGGCTATGACAAAATTTCGTCGGCTATACCATCTGCTGACGAAATTTTCGTCGGCTATACGTCGTCGGAACAACCCCGTCGGCTATACTAATAGCCGACGAAAAAAACGAATTCGTCGGCTATAGTATAGTATGGCCGACGATCTTACCGACGAAAATTTTTTTCGTCGGCCAAACCTGGGACAAATTGCCGACGAGTTTCGTCGGGTATTTTCGAGTATGGCCGACGAAATTTTTTAAGTATAGCCGACGAACATTTATTAATTCGTCGGCTATTGTTAACAACCTATAGCCGACGAATTAATAAATTTTCGTCGGCTATTGGTTGTTAATAATAGCCGACGAAATACTAAATTTTCGTCGGCTATTTCCTCAAAATATATTACTATTTAATAGGCATTAGCCGACGAAATAATGTAATTTTCGTCGGCTATGTATCTTATAGCCGACGAAAATTGGTAAAATTCGTCTGCTATAGTTTTTATAGCCGACGAAATAATGCTAAAATCGTCGGCTTTTCTTACATTTGGGAAAAAAAAAATTAAATTATTTTCTAAATTACCATTCCAAGCAACCTGCAAATCACAAAAACATTCAATGCATTTGCACCAACAAGAAACACGTCTAAATACGATTTTTATTAAATTCGTTCTAATATACATAAACCCTAAACCCTAATCATCACCTAAACTACTAAAGTCCAGCAGGTCATCCCCAGCATCCTGCTCTCCATCAGGCTCGTCAATCTACTGACCGAACACGGGAGGTTGAGGCATTGGAGGTTCTGCTAACCGCTGAAACGGGGGCGGGGGTGGAAGGCCTTGTTGTTGTGCCGCGAACATCTCATAGCACCAGTTTTGTTGGCCGTCGTAGTTGTGTTGCCGAATTCTTTCGCATTCGGCATGCCAACCGGCCACATCCAACTGATACTGCTGTGATCTGCGGCGCGCCTCCTCCTGATACTGTTGTGTGCTGCGGCGCAGCTCCTGTACTGTCTGAGACGAGGTCGCCAATTCTGCGGCCAATCGCTGCACTTCCCCCCTCATATGCTGGCTTTCCCCGCCTCTCTTCTTCTGACCTCCCTTAGTGGTCTTCAGAAGCCCTAGTCCAGCACTTCCCAAACTCCGGCAGTAGTAGTTGTTTGACCGGTTTGGGAAGGCGGCGTCGAAGATCCTCGCTGCCGTTTGGACACTGGACCGGTCGACATGGCGCATGGCTTCTTCCAGATCTGCCTCTGAAATGTTCGGTTGTGTCTCCCGAACTACTTGCTGGAGCACCTCTTCTTCGGCCCGGTTGACCCTCTCCTAAGTGGACGGGAAAAAAAAATTAATATTATAACAAATATATAATTAAGTAAAATTAATAATTAAAATTTTAAAATTGTAATAAACGACTTACGAGCTGTTCGGTCGCTTGTGGATAAGCGATCTTGAACGTCTCCACGTAAGGGTTGCTATAAGGATGATCTCTGAGCGCCTCCTCCTGATACTGTGCAAACGGCCGTGAACCAGCATGATGGGGGGTTGTGTTCCGGCGGCGGTTCGCAGAGTTTATCCTAGACCGTTCCTTCAAACAAATAATAAAATATTAGAAAAATGCATCAGAAAATATTAGTGTAATAATTATAAAATAATTAAACTAATAATTAAAATATTAACAAAATAAACATTTTTACTGAAGTTTATTATTTACCTGCATAACTGGGTTGTTGAAGTCTACTGTCTTCAACCAACGCCACTCGTACTCCCGGAACACGAACTCCCTGGGAGTGCCCATACGACCAAGGTGGTCGTACTCGTTATAGTGGGAACGCAGCTCGTTCTTCCACTCTTTGAACCTACGAAAAAAACAAAAGTGCATTAGAAATATTATTAATATCATAAAATATTAATAATTATAAGATAATATCATAAAAACAAATGTACCTCAAGTTCTGCTGGTTGTCCGCCCAATCCTGCCTGTGTTCGGCAATCTCGAAGAATGTCTGAAAAATAATATTTTATTAGTTTTACAATTTTAATAATACCGAAAATTATTAAATATTACGATAAATAAATTAAATTTTTTAAATTACTCACCGTCGCGGCAATGTTCACCTCCCTCTTGATCTCTTGGGGCACATCAGCCCACCGGGTCCACAACATAGGGACTCTGTCCCTAATCAATGACCCCACGCAACCCGAGTAGTCGCGTTTTTTCTTCCCCTGAACCTCCTGATTAGGAGGTTCATTGATCTGGATCCTGCCGCTGCGCTCAACAGTCCTCCTGAGCATGTCAAAACAGATGACACCTCTCGTATTCCTCCGTGAACTGCTAGCGGCTGTCCCTATCACAAAAACGACGATTGGTTAATAAAATTAAATATTAGTGCGTTAATTTTAATAAAACATTTAATTAATAAAATCAAATGTTACCTGAAGTGGATGACTCGTCTGTCGACTTCCCTTTTCTCCTCGCCGAAATAAGGTGGTCAGGGTCCTCAAATGGCTGCTGCCGGTATGCCTCCGCAGCACTAACGTACTGAGGCATATCCGGCCATAAGGGCACACCCTGATAGTCGACCTCCGGTATCGCCGGAATGTTGTACGGGAGGAATAGCTGGTTTGGGAGAGTAGGAACCTCAGTCGAGTCAGCACCAGACTGAGTCGGACTCGGCATCGGCTGCCGATGAACCTCAGGCATACGAACCTGAGGAACGTCGGCAGCTATCTCCTCGTGAAACAGCTGCCGACTAAACCTCGGAGCCACAGAGGGACCGGCATGCGGAAGTGAAGTGCTCGACGGCCGCCCCGCCTGGAGAAGGGTCTGGTGCCGAGCACTCACACTCCGTCGCGGCTGGTCTGCATCCACAGTCCTCTGCGGCTGGGATGAATCTACACTCCTCCGCGGCTGGCTAGTGGTCCTCTCAGGCTGGCTAGCGGTCCTCTCAGAGTCTGCGGAACCGCCGGAATTTCTAGAACCTCTAGATCTGCTGCCACGACGGCCTCCGAATAGGTTTCTTAATGCATCGGCCATCTAAAGCCCGAGGCATTAATACATTAATTAATATTAAATTATATTATATTAAATAAAAAATTCTAATTTCTTATATATTAAGCACGCTGTAGTCTTGGTACTGTTCATGGTCACTGTTTATTTTTATTTACAGTTATGCCACCGGTTCACTGTTCATTGCTTTTACAGTTCTGCCACCGGTTACTGTTGCATTCTGCTGGGTACTGTGGACTGGGAGGTTTATTGACGCGTGTGGCTTTTCAATTTCAAAATCGATGTGGCACCTCTCTCTCTCTCTCTCTCTCTCTCTCTCTATTTCTGTTTCTCTCATTTCTCTATTCTGACCTCTCTCCATTTCGGGCTTTCTCTTTGCATGCATAATCATTTGTGCCGCTGTGTCGGGTGTTGTTCCGTTAAATTTATTGTTTGATTGCTGTCTTATTGTGTGTGGTTTTATTCAATTCAGAGCTTAATTGATTGTTTGGTTGGTTCTCTCAGGTCTTGATGTTGTTGGTGTTGTTGAATTCTGTTGTTGGAATTGGCGGCTTCGGTTTTGTTCGGGGAAAGAAGGGAGACAGATTTGTAAGCCTCTCCCCCTTCTTGTTTCTTCTGAAATCTGTCTGCTGTTGCTACTGCTGTTGTTATTCCTCTGTTTTGTTTTTGCTTTTAGTTCTTAGTTTTAGTTGCTAAATTGGGGTCTCTTCTGTCTGGTTGTTTTTTTTTTCTGTCATAGCAGAGGAGAAATTGAGGGAGTACAGTGGTGGTGGTGGTGTAGGTCCTGGTTGACGCTTATTTGTCAAAACTCTACACGTCGATAACTCAGATTCCAGAAATTCGTGGAGGATTGAGATGGAGAGAGATCGAGGTCGCGAGTCCACAGAAGAATTGATTCTGGGTTTAGGATTTCGTCGGCCATCTTTGGGTATGATTGTTCTGCTGAGTCTTTGGTTCTGGGTTCCTTTAATGGTTTCAGTTTAGGGTACCTTCTTCTTTCATTTGTTCTAATTCTCTTTTGAGGACGAAGACAGTATCGATGGCTTTAAAGACTTATTCTCTTTATTACTTCTATTTAAAATAGGCTATTTAGTAAGATGCTTCGACTAAGTTTAGTGTAATTCTTTTGCTGATGTCTCCACAAGGGTTTTCCTATGAGCCAATTGGGAAGAAATTTGTTAAAAAAACATTTGGACTGTAGACTAATCTTCTGTCAAATTGTCATTCTGTAAGGTATTGTATTGTTCAGTTATAGAGGCCAATACTAATGTTTATAGTTGCCTATTGATAATGTTATGCAATCAAGTTTTCACTAAGGATAAGTTAGTTAGGTCAAATATCATTATTATAGTATTTTGCAAACCGTGAAGCTTTCAAAACATGTTTGTATCTTCCGTGAACAAAGAAAACTATTGATCATAAGAAATAGTATGATGATTTTCAAAGTTAGGGGTCTGCTCTGACTCTATATGAGTTTTTCCCTTTTTCTTATTTTGACCTGATTTTTTTTTTCTCAATTGATATGCCAGGATCTCAGTTCGTACCATCCCTGTTCTAAATGTTGAATCCTTATTAGCTGAGTTAGCTCACTTATCAGTTTCTTCTCGCTGAGAACAATGGAAGTACAGGTTAGTATATTAATCTTCTGATAGTTTATAAATCAACTTTTATCATTAACATCACGTGATTTACACTGTATCAAAGAACGGAACATAGGATCTCCTATTTGGTTGTGTAACCTCCAATCTTACAAATTTGAACAGCATGTCATGTTTCTATGTTAACTGAAATTACTTTCACTTTATCTAATAGGTTAATCCGCTAGGCTGTGATCTTTGTATGGTCCTGTTGTGTTTGATGTTGCTGGTGCAATTAGATACTTAACTATGTAGCTCCATACAATCAATTAGTTTTTCTTTTTTCTGCGGCCTTTTTTGTTATGGTTAAATTGTGACTAAATTCGGTTATACGTCTTATTCACATGCCTATTTATTTCAGTTTGCTGTCTGTAAAGCATTATACAAAAGCTCTGGCAACATCCTAATAGACCAGGTATTAAAACCATAACCTATATGTTCATATTTATATGTCATATGTTTATTGGGTTGCACTTTATTTACTTTCGTTTTGGTGTGTGAATGATTTTGATATATACTTGATCTCCTCAGTTAGAATGTGAGACATTAGGTAATATCCTTTTTAGCTTCATTCATGACTTCATTATGTTATTATATGGATTCACTAACTTCATTTCTGGAAAGACAAATTGCAATATTTCATTCCACGTATGAAATCAGCGAATCACAATTTACAAATTAACAAAATCGTTTAACATTCATAAAGTAAATGCTCTATTTCATTATGCTAATTGTCTGATTTTCTTTCTATTCCCGATTTGGGTGATGGAGATGGTGATTTTGTATGCTATGCCTGAGATTTCCTTGGGTTTGAGTTTGAGATAGAATATGTTGGGTGGGTGTGGTTTATTTGTTTTGGAGATAAAATTTTAGGTTTGAATGACAAAGAGGGTTAGTGTGATATTGCAAATTCTTTGTCTGTGGACAGTCATCAGGTATTATATCATCGGGTATTATATTTTTGGGTTGTTTTACCGTTGTATATTATAGAGTATTATAGACTTTGGCTGCGAGTTTCAACCGTATCAGGATGATTAGTAATTAGTAATTTCAGCCAAAGTGTTGTTAGTCAATGTTATCATATAAACATGCAAACCCATAAAATTACATGCTATACTCTGTTACCATTTCGGCTCCAAACACAATATACATACATCTCAAAGCGTACACAATATACATACAATTTTACTACTAAAAATTGTGTATTATAATTAGTAAACCAAATTATACTCTGTAATTTGGGTTGTTTCAATTATTTTGAAAGGGTGGCTGATGGCAATTGCAGACTGGATCCTCATTTTTTTTTTATTGGTTTATGGCTTATGGCGATTTTGTAGTTTGATTTCAAATTTTTCAGTTTGCTTTGTAGACTTTGGCTGCGAGTTTCAACCGTATCAAACACATAAATATTCAAGTCACCTCATGAAATGAGTGATGATCAGATATTTAGGTTTGTGCTTTCGTGCTTCGTTTTGTTTTGATTTCAATTTTTGGGTCTTTTATTTTGGGGTTTGATTATATTGGTGATTCAATTATATTATAATGAATTTTTTAGTATTACAATGATGATTAACTGAGACAATAAATAACTGAAACATGGTTATTAGACCTTTATATATCACAGTATGAATTCATTATTTGGTTTGTAAACGAATCCCCTTTAAATCTGGGCTTCATTCATTCCCATTTAGGTATTGGAAAATGAAATGTTCTTGCATTTTGCATCTATGTAATTAGAAAATTCAGTGTACTGTAAATGTGTTCATTTTTGTTCCAAGTATTGATTTATCTGTTAAAACATCTCTGTTCCAGGTGTGTCTTTCTGTTGCAAGGTCAGTTTCTCTCTCTCCGCCTCTGTTTATATACATGTTTGTGTTATATGTATGTTCAAATATTGATTGTGTATAGGATATATATGGTAGCTAAAATAGGTTGAAGATTTGCTTCAGTTTGGGTTGTGTTGTTTGATTGTTAGTTTTTAGTTTTCCAAATATACCTATGACTCTTTTTCATTTGCTGTTTTTATTTTGCAGCCTCATCAAAATTTACAATACTCAGGTAAATAATTCCTTGCTAGAGTTTGTGATTATTAAAGAGTTGTTTTTTTAAATTTGGATTCCCTGGGATAACGGCCGTTATGCATATTGATTGACTGAAGATGATGTGAAAAATATAAATGAACGAGTCATATAGAAATCCAATTTGGACCTTTATGATATTCCTTTATCTGCTCTATCTCATTATGCTCTTTGTCTGATTTTCTTTCTGGTCTCTATTTGGGTCATGGATATGCTGATTTTTCATGCCATGCCCGGGATTTCATTGGGTTAAGTTGAGATATAATATGTTTGGTCGGTGTGCTTTACTTGTTCTGGAGATAAAATTTAAGGTTTTATCGAAAAAGGGGGTTAGTGAACGATGGATGACCTTATTTTCAATGAGGATTAATCAGTCTCGAATCAGTAGTGAAAATATGTTTGAAAGTTTTTCATAATTTGGAGCAGATTTTGTAGATTATATGTTATGTTTTTTCATAAACTTTTCCATCTGTTGCAGGTGACCAGTAAAGTTCCCCATTGTTCCTTATAGAAGCTTTGTTTTTGTTGATCAGGCTTTCATCAACTGAACTAATCAGATAGTTTTGGTTTTAGCTTGGTTTGTTATGTTTCTTTTTCTGTTTTTTGTTTCTTGATAGCAATTATTCAATAATTCAAATTCAACGTAGCATTGTTGTTAAGTTTCAGTTGTTGTTTTTGAACTTGATGCTATTGTTTCGGGAGAATATGTATTATGTATTTGGTTCATTAATTTCTTATGATTTAGCTTCCAATGAGAAAGGTTTTTCGGTTAGTCTGATATTGCGAATTCTTTGTTTGTGAACGATTATAATCAGATATTACATTTTTCGGTTCTTTCATTTTGCCTTGGAACAAGAAGAGAGGAGGGTTGGGTGAACAAGAAGACGTCGACTTCTTCTGAGGTATTTTTATTTATTTTTTGTTGGGTCTGATCCTTCTATCTTCTACACATATTGTCTTAATATTAACACAAAGAAATGGGGTTTAGTTTCCATGTATTGGAACCGATAATGATTGGGTGGGTAGACATGAATTCAAGGGCAATTTGACCTCTCTTTGTCGATGAAAGTTGGATGATATTAAAGAACAAGCTGTGGTGCCAAAGAATTTAGGATTTGGGAACGGCGAGACCAAGCTGTCACCATTGTTGACACTTTATGCCTTCGGGCAGTGCACAAGGGACTTAGCTAAGCAAGATTGCTCTCAGTGCTTGGCCATTGCAGTGGGAAACTATGAAACCATTTATGGTAATCGAAGGGGATGTCGAGTTCTGTATGGTAGTTGCTATGTTAGATATGAGCTCTAGCCAATTTTCTACCCTGTTGGTGCCAACAGTAGTATGAATGTTGTGGCTGATGAAACTATAATGACTCTACTTAATCCATAGAATATGCAATCAGAGTGTCCTAGCTGCCAACGCACTACGTCGCCGACCTTGGTTCCAGTTCAGTAACTGGATAGATGGATAGGTTGTCGTTTTCAGTTGTTTATGTTTTGTGTTTTGGGATTAGATTATTGGGTATGGGAATAGTCCTCATGGGTATGGGTGGAGGTATGGACTGGACGATGATGATGATGTATATTAGTTTTCTTATGCCTATGATAATCAAGATGATGGATTTATGTTTTGGTTTCTTTCATCTTTCTTTGTTCATGATCCTGCTGGTTTTGATTATTAATGAATGAGCATCTCAGTTTCAAACTTGAAAGTGCTTTGCTTTGTGATTATAAACTGGTTTTCGTATCATCTGAGTATGAAATTGAGACATATTAGAGCATAAATAAGACCTTATCTTTGTCTGATTGTGATTTCTATAGAATCTGCTGGGTGCTCTTATCTTCCTTACGTGTTTACTTACTGAGCAATTAGTTTGTTATAGATTATTTTTTTGGGAGTGGTTGGAGTTATGTTTGCAAATTCTGTATTGTGATTTTTTTGTCTTGGTTATCATTTTGTTTGCAAATATATGTGATTGTGGAACAATGTTAGCTGTTTCAGTTTGTGGTAAATGGTGTGTGTGCTGATATCAATGTCAATTGCTTATTCTTGGGAGATTGGTTTAACAGCAGGTTTTAATTTTACTGTGTTTTGTTTTCTGTCAGTCTGTGTTTTTATGTTTTGCAG
Organism: Potentilla sterilis; assembly: GCA_963682095.1. Lineage (NCBI taxonomy): Eukaryota > Viridiplantae > Streptophyta > Magnoliopsida > Rosales > Rosaceae > Potentilla > Potentilla sterilis. The sequence continues at coordinate 26,748,996 of OY821764.1, forward strand.
ATTTCATACATCTTATTTATCGCTCGGGCTTCCTCTTACTGTTTATCACTCTGTTCTTCTGCATTCTATTGCCGTTGGTTGTGTATAGAGGTTCTTCATTGTTTTTTATCGGTTTTTTTTTTATCGGTTTTTTTTTATCTTTTATTTTATTTAACATGTGTGAGAGCGGGGTTTCATATATTTTGTTTTTTGTTTGTCTGTTTTTGTCAGGTCCTTTTTCTTTTTTGTCTGCAAGTGTGTTTCCTGCTTCCGGTGAGCGGTTTTTCAGTTTGATTTTCCTTTTGGTTTGATCATGATTCTGAATTTATAATTTTGTATGTATATTTTTGTCAATTAAACTATATTTGAAGGGTGGTTTTTCATTAAGGTGATTATTTTTTTTGCATTGGTCCTGCATTTTCTACAGCATGTATGACATCTGAAAGGAAACCATCAGGTATGATAAGATTTTTTCAAGAAAATCTGTTTGGGGATGAAATCAATTAAAGTCTGATGGTAAACTTGCAGCTACACTAAGAAATGCTATACAAAACAAATATGTGAACTCTACCTTATCGACAGATTTGTTCAATTATTATTGGTTACTCTACCTTATTGACTTATTTGGTAGATATGAACTCTACCTTATTGACAGATTTGTTCATACGAAATTTATTTTTTCTAAGAAATGCTATACCAAATATGTATTGACAGATATGAACTGTGTTTTCCTTATTGACTTATTTGGTAGATATGAACTCTACCTTATTTGACAGATTTGTTCATACCAAATCTATTTTTTCTAAGAAATGCTGGACCAAATCTGTATTGACAGATATGAACTGTGTTTCCCATCTTATAACTATGCATGCTAGATGTTCATATTGACAGATTTGGTTACTCTACCTTATTGACAGATTTGGTATAGCATTTCTTAGTGTAGCTGAAACTGTGTTTTCCTCTTATTGACAGATATGAACTCTACCTTATTGACAGATATGAACTCTACATCAGGTAGATATGAACTCTACCTTATTGACAGATTTGTTCACATCTATATACAACATATAACGGCAAAAATGGACAATATCTACCACTAAACTGCTAACAAATATCTTATTAAGTTAATATTAATAAAAAACACTGATTAATTAGTATTGCTCTAAGAAATAGTCATCACCTGTTGAACCCTCGACAACTTGATCAGCAGAGATGTTTGAGACAGCTAAGGCAGAAAGTAGACAACACTGGTTTCTCTTGCCCGATACATGGTGATCAGACTTCAGTTCCAGTGTAAGAAACTATTTTTTTATGGGTTTCTTTGTTATTATTGCTGCACGTCGTTGGTTGGTTGTTTTCTGCTGTGTTGTTGATGATCTTTAGATGCTTCAGTTGTTTTATTTTTTGGTTGGTTTATTTTTGGTTTTCTTTTATTGTTCTCTATTAATGGGTGTCAATTTATTTTCAGTTTTGTTCCTTTGGGTGTGTGGGTGTGTGGGTTTTATTTTTCATTGCAGTTTAATGGCTGGTTTTATCTGCACTGCTTTTACTTAAGTTGTTGTCCTCTATTTCTCTGATCATTCTCCCGTCAGCTAATAAATCATCCCAATTAAAACAGGTACAGAGTTTTTATGACAGTTAAAGATGATAGGGACCAAATCACTCTGACATTGATTTTCAAAGCAGGTTGAAAATCTGTTTGGCCATTCGTGCTTAGACTTGATCAATAAAAGAGAGTATGCAAATCCGTGTGATCTTCCTGATGAGATAAATGCAAGAATCGGTGAAACATATCTGTTTGAGCTAAAGATTGGCACTATTATGGCAACTCCTGAGAAGGCTGCTGAAAGAAAGCGCCCTGGTGTATCAGGAGAAGTATCGCCCCCTGCTGTTAACAAAGACAAGAAACAGAAAAGGTAGCTATTAAATATATAAAACCTTGGTCATTTTACAGTTTAACCTATTTTCACATTATTTTTTTCAATTAACATGCATGTATATGTGAATCATTGTATTACTTTTTAATTACTTTAACCATGGTAATTATATGTACAAAATATATAATTGATCGGAGTATTATTTTCTCTCTGATGCAGACTGCTTAAGGGGATATCGTCTTCTATTGAAACAATTGAGTCAACTGAAAAAGAGAAAGTAGACTGAATTTCAATTTCTACATCTCTATGTACATATGATTTTTGCTGCAGTTTCTAAGCAGAAGTGACTAGACACACTGTTTTGTACAATAGTAAGCACGATGTGATTTGTCGCGACTGCTTTTGGTACAGTTGGAGTTCATAACTTCTTCATGTACACTGCATTACTGGTTATAGTCTACTGTGTATATAAGTATGGAGTAAACTGTGGAGTAGACTAGAGATGATGTAATGTGTGTGTTTTTGGATCCTCTCCTTAGATGAAGCTTTATGCTTCGGTAGATTTGGAAGAGGACTAATTACCTTTTAATATGTAAAATATCAGAAACTATGTCTGTTTATAAAGTCTGTTTGTGTTTTTATTAGTAGCTCCATGTTCTCATTTTAAAAAGTCTGTACAACTGTCTAAAATTATCTTAGCTTCTTTAGAGTACTGTTTATTTTTGGTTATTCTTGGCTATTTTACTTGCCTGTACAACTATATTAAAGTAAATTTATCTTCAATACAAAAAGTAAACAGCATAGCACCACATAAATTAAGATGTAAAGGTTATAGGTTGTAACATTTCAATAGTCTTACTTCCTATGCCATTACTAAGTTCTGCATTTTGCACTGTTATCTTTCATTTAGACTGACGACGTAGTCATAGACAGCAGTATGTACATCTAATTTGCCACAACAACAACAATATTACACTTGATTCCTATACAGTTTTTAAGTTCTACATCTAATTGAATGAATTTTGACATTCAATCTACTACTTTATACAGCAGTAGGTGTTTGAATGTTTTGTATCTAAGGAACTATCATTAGTTAGAGTTTGTATTTTGGATTGTACAGGATAATGTTGACGAGATAGTAGAGCTAGAGATAATTATTACCACTGATAATTATTCTTTTAATAATACTGGAATGATTGAAAATGCTCTTGCTGACTATTATTTAGAGCAGTACTAATTAATGAGTGTTTTTTATGTATATTTCATTCGTAGTGATTTTGTTACAAACCAAACTGCCAGAGTTCATTCTATATCAGCATATTTTCTGTTATCCCCATGTGCGATTACAAATACTGATAAAGCTGGACTTTTAGTTGGCGATTGTGTTATTGCATAGTGTATATATCTTCCAGTGTATTTCCAACTTCATCGACTACAGAAGCTGCCTATTCTATACAATGGTTAACCCCTAACTAAAGTTGTAATCAATTCTTTTGCTAAAAAAATAAAATACTTTGATAACATTGTCAAACAGACAAACTGTTATTACAGAGAATGAGTGATAATATTGAAAAAAAAATAACTCCACTGTAACATTTTTTCTCTCACTATTCAAATGTAGCTGCTTACTTTAGCACATCAGGACTAACAGTAAAATGTTCACGAAACCAATATTCCAACATTATCAATATTATAATTAATACATATGTATACCCTGGACTTTTGGTACGTCTTTCTTTTATTCAAAATTGTTTTAGTGTTTTCGGATATAGAGCTTTCACAGCAAAACAAACATTGAACAGATCAAAAATTTTGCTTGCATACTTACTGGACCAAATAATGGTGCAATGACTGCAATGACAGCAGACCACATATCAACAAAAAACGCCTACCTCTTATTAGTCCTCACAGCGGTGCAATGCCATATAAAAGAACAGGAGTACACACCAGCAGCACCACATATTATATACAACCTGCATAAATTGCATCTACAACTTTCACAAAATACATCCATATTTCCACAGTCCTATTAGTAATCGCTTCTGCTGCAATCACAAGTAACACAGCAAAGCCATGTATCAATGTCAAATAAGTATCTTTACTATCTGAAACACGTCTAATTTTTAGTTTCATTCATACAGGTATTCTGTCATAGCAATCTAAAGAGGGTCAACGACTGTAAATGCATTGACATCGCTAACTCTTTATCCCTTGATTCTCCATGGGAAGATATTTAACTATTTCCTACAAAAGGTCACTATTGAATATCTTCCAATGGAGAACCGGAGGAATCAATAGCCAGCGGTATAAACACATTAAGACTAATTCCATGTAATGGTTGCTCACATCTTGGATCAATGTTAGAGGCAGCTGATATATCTTATTCAGAAAAAAATGTTCAATCTGTTCATTATATCACATGTTGTTTATTCAATATAATTTATCATATGCAATTGTATCTCTTTCTCTTAACCTCTCTTCCACAATAACTTTCTGTTTATTCAGCAAATTTTTGACCTATCTGATCTTTCCTGCTTTTTCATGTTACAAAAAAACAATTCATCAAATTTAGATAATCTCTTACCCTATCTATATATATAAGTTTCTATTTGCAAATTTGGGTTTGGTTCAAAAATTGTTGCAATCGAGATTACCAATATATAGAAGTGCAAAATTTTATTTATATGAACACCTATATGCAAATTCTATATATCACTCATATATATCACTTTTATGTTCAAAAAACCATCCTTTTGTTCTCATTCAATGTGCAAATCAATCCAACATCCGAGACACCGGTTGCCTGATCTTGATTGATCAATGCACCCATTAGTTGCTTGATCTTTTTTTATGCTACTTTCCTGGCAAATCTTGGAGATTTTAGGCTTGGGTTGTGCGGATTAGACTTTGGGTTTGTAGTATGTGGAGTTGATAGTATAAAATTTTAATTTATTGTATTTTTTCATATTTTTTGCAGACTGTTATTTCATAAGCAAGTATAAAAAATTTGTTGTTTTTATAAATAAATCAGTAAAAAGGGAAGACCAAACAGCCACTCTATCAGTATTTCAACATGGGTATAAAAGAAATTTTACTTCATACTACTCTTATGAAACCAAGCAAGCAGCTTTCATAGTTCGTTTGGTCTTTTCACCTACTACAGTCCAGGACTTCTCGCCAGGTAAACATCGCGCCCTTCCCAAATCAAATTTGTAGCTTCCTCATCAGATGACTAAGCTCTATGATGGTAAAACTCTGTCCTCTCAGCATCGATACCCTTTTTCTCTCTGTTTCTGTTCAACAGTTCGAACATTGCACAAACTCTCAGCTTCCTCATCAAATTGTCATTGATGTTCTGAATCTTCGAAAAACAATCGAATTTTATTCATCTTATCCCTTCGTTCTCTCACTGATCATAATTGCATGTTTGTTTTTACAAAAACCTAACTCAATTTGGATGTACTATCTCATACTGTATTTGATATATACCTTAATCTACAAAGTTACAGCCAATTGATTGACTGCATGCATCACCCTTTTATCTTGATTCTCAGACAATGGATACCACTAAAGTTAATGACATCAGTTCTGAAGAAAAGAATATGGTGCTGGTTGTTCGCATCTGCAGAATATGGAGATGGAAAAAAATAGACCTACTTAAAAGTGATGGCCTACAGTTTGTCCTGGTTGACAATCAGGTAACTATGGACAATACTTCATTGTTCCTCGACTTTTCTTCATGTAGTTTTATACACTAACTATGAATTCACCAAACATACAGAACCAGGCTATTCATGCCTTAATGCGATATCAACACCGTTCACATAGCATCACGGAAGGACTGACTTACAAGATATCAAAATTCCATTGTATGAAAAACCTGAACAAATACATAATCGTCCCGCATTGCAATCAACTGTTGTTTGACGCCAACACCGAATTTACACATCTTCCAGATGTTTACCCTTTGGTACCTCTTTACTGGTTCCAATTAACTGCGTTCGACCAACTTAAGGCACAGATTAATGATGATACGCTGCTGTCAGGTAAAGTTCTGCTTCGTTTTATATGTGCATTTGAATACACAATTATTAAAATAATTCACTAACTCACCAATATTGATTTTATAAGATGTTATTGGACGAGTCGTCGATGTTTTTGCAACTGAACAAGTAAATGCAAATCAGACAATAACAACAGCTTGCAGAGTGCAGATACAGGATTTAAGGTACAACCAAACAGATACCCTTCTCTTTCTGCTTTGTATCACATCTCCTGCATTGTAAGATCTTAGCCTTGATAGTTAGCATGCAATGATGCATGATTAATAAATTGTAGATTTTCTATACATGAAATCAAAAGGTTGTTGTAGTAGAAGACAAAAAATTATGTTTTCCGTATTTTTTCTTTTGTAAACTTTCAAGTTTATTTTGAAACTAATTTGGTTTGGAGTCGATTGAAATAAACGTAAGGACAGATTGAGCTAAAGATCATTTTTCAAGTTTTGGCCTGTAAGTTAAGATGCAAGACAAATTATACCATGCTGTATCATCACCAAGTTTATATTTAAAAGGATTTAATTTGTTAAGGGAAGTCAGTAACGTTTTCTTCCTCTCTTACCTACTAAAACCAACTCTCTGATTTTTATGCAGGAATCAGATTATTACAGTGTACCTCACAAAAGAGGCTGCACAAAACTTCAATGCAGCTACTAAAAGAAATATAATTCCTCCAATAGTAGCAGCATTTACCAGCACAACAGTAAGAGGGTGTCAAGGTAATGAATACTACAGTTGATTATATTCTTTTCAATGACATATAACTAATTCATACTTTTTCTTAGCTGACGTCATGTTGAAATCAACAGTTAATACATGCATCTTCATAAATCCATGGATTAGTGAAACGCATGAGTTAAGAGCAAGGTGAACAAATTTTACACATAAACAACCAACTAAGATAGCTATATAAACTGAGTATCTGATTATGACTGGTTTCTGTTCAAATATAGCTTTGAACAACACACCAATATTGTGCAATCACAAGCCACTCCAACAGCAACATCAGACATTAAGGTATAACTATAAAATTTCAATATATAACAATCTTAACTCTGCATCTCTAACTTTATTGTACTGATTCAATAACAGGTGCTATATGATGTGTTTATTACTAAAGCAGAGATCATGACAATTGAATTCACTGATGGCTGGTATTACATGGCTTGCAAAACATGCAACAAGGAGCTCAAACAGCACCTACAGACTAATGATCTGAGCTGCGAAAAACACGGTGCTCAAGAAGGACTACCACTGTAAGTAATAGCTCAATACCATTCGTTGTTTATTTCATAACTGTTTCTCACATATCTGTTTGGCTGTGTCTTCATATTTGCCATCTTTTCATTTATTTGCAGACTATATATACTCCTAAGATTTATATGCTACTTCACTACAATCAAGAAACATATAAGTACATCTCTGATAGAAACAGCACATTCCAATAGTTTGTATTTTCCAGACATCATTTTTTCCATCTCATGTTCTCCTACATGAATATTTCAATCTGCTATACCCATCCTTGCTAATCGCTATTAAAAAATTTGCCATCTGTATAGAATTATCTGTAAAGTTTCCTAACATTGTGTGCCAAACCAGATATTAAGACTTACCCTATTGTTATGTGTTTATGAAAATGAACATAGATAAACAAAAGAATACAAGTCATGTTATAAATGGGATTATATCAGTCATTTTATTACTTCACACATTACTATATCTGTAATGCAGTTATAATGTGAACTACTGTGTCCTATCTCTGTAGCATACATCTATGATTTCAGACTATATTTATATATAAAATGATAATAATAATTTGTTATAAAAACCAAGACATTTAGAAAGTTAACAATTAAAAACAAATGATGACATCCAGGCTTTGTCTAAACAGCTACAGAGTTAATATATGCATTCAGGATAGCACTGGAAAAATTGAAGTATCGCTGAAAGGAAAACCAGCAGATTCTCTGTTTGGAACACAGTGTCACGAGTTAGTTAATGAACTAGGACACCAAGATATGAGAAGACTTCCACAACTGCTGGCAGATAGACTTCTACAGTCATATACATGGGAAATCATTTTTCAGCCTGGACAGAACCTTATGGTAAAAGCAGTCTACCCTAACCGTGCCCAAAAAGAAGATGGCATTGTCGAACCAATACCAACCAACACAATAGAGGAGATCAAAAAAATCACAGCAGTTCAGAATGTTAATGAAAACCGAAAAAATAAGAGAACCATTCAGAATGAAGGTGGAAATGACACAATGGCAGTTGATGACAAGATACATGGGTAAAAATTCAAGCACACAATCAGAAAAGTCATCTTTTCCTTCATATTTAGACTATTCCAAAAAAATTCCTTTAACATTCTCTTACTATTTCATCTAATAGGCACCGCATAGGAACTGCATCTTCCTCAGCACTACCTGGAACAAGTCAGGCACACAGTTGAAAACACCGTGTACTCCAGTCCGCATTTGTACATACCCACCTTTTGTCTGGTTCACCTCCATTGACATAACCATGACTGCACTTTTGCAATGTACCGGTTGCTAAATAGCGATAGAAGCCACAGCCAACTACCTGCAGTAAGTGAGAAACCAAACCAGTAATAGTTTTGTATTTTTTAGACTCTTTCATGTTGCACTATCCAGAATTAAAATAAATACATCTCATAGTTAGAATTTTAATTATATTTCTCATCCTGCTTTATTTTTAAAATATCTCTGCAATTTCCATCATAAAGTAAACTACTTAGTTCTATTTTAGTTTCATATAGAGACACTGCATTTTATTAATCTATCCACCTATTGTTTCCTGACTTCATTTTTGTTTTCCTGACTTCATTTTCTGACGACATTCTTTTTAGGAACCCAAAAACAAAAAGATTATAATTTGCGATGACAAGCTGAAGAAGATTTTTGCAGACACGAACCGTGTTGGCCTTCTTAAACTTGCTGGACTCATCCCCCCTCATTTTCTTTGATCCAGTCTATGTAGGAGAAGAGATGAGAGCCCTTTACTGTTTATCCAGCAGATTTTGAATCCTAGGGATTCTGTTTTGGTTGTAATAGTACTAAAAACAATGCTGCAGCAGTATGTGTTTGACTGTTTTGTATATAAGAAACTAGCATTAGTTAGAGTTTATAAAGTATAACAGTATTCCATATGATCCTCCTAAACTCTCAGCTGTTATAATCAAGCATGTCAGCATTCCTATCTACAATTATTCTCCTAGACTTCTTCTATCCTAATTACTAATACAATATTCTGTAATCCTTTGTAATTATCGCATTTCATATCTACAAGCTCTAGACTATCAACAACTTTGACATCATTGTACAAGCTCCCCATCGTAAAAAGGTATAGCTGGAAAAAAAAAATGCATTGATAATACAAATACATGGACCTCCATCTTTTATATCATGTTGATAATATTATAAGATTTTTCTATCATGTTGTGTTTTGACAATTTGGAGGAACAAATTACATAAAGGTAAGATGACTTATTATGTTTTGTTGCAGTCTTTATATGAACCTTCAATCTCAGATGAAAACAGTAGCAAAAGCCGCCGCAAAGCGCGGCCAGCAACCTAGTTAATAAAATAACCAATAATACTAACATATTTTAATATAACAATTTATATACTAACATATTAAATTATATGTTATTAAATAACAAATTCTAATTAAATATAATTAAGCTATATATATATATAATTAAGCTAAATTATACAATTAAGTTATCAATTTATATAATTAAAAAACCAATTTATACGTATAAATTATACAATTAAAATAAATTTGGAAACAATTACCTAAATTAACATAAATACCTAAAATTTATCTAAATTAACATAAATACCTAAAATTTACCTAATGAACATAAATACCTAAATTATACATAAATTAACATAAATACATAAAATTTACCTAAATTAACATAAATACCTAAAATTTACTTAAATTAACATAAATACCTAAATTATACCTAAATTAACATAAATACCTAAAATTTACCTAAATTAACATAAATACCTAAATTATACCTAAATTAACATAAATACCTAAATTATACATAAATTACCATAAATACCTAAAATTTACTTAAATTAACATAAATACCTAAATTATACCTAAATTAACATAAATACCTAAAATTTACCTAAATTAACATAAATACCTAAATTATACCTAAATTAACATAAATACCTAAATTATACATAAATTACCATAAATACCTAAAATTTACGTAAATTAACATAAATACCTAAATTAACCTAAATACCTAAATTATACCTAAATTACCATAAATACATAAATTAACATAAATTAACATAAATTATACTTAAATTAACAATTATAACTAAATTAACAATTAATTAACATAAATGAAAAAAAAAAAAAAAAAAAACTTACTGGAAAAATCGGGCAGAGGAGAAGGAGGCCGGTAAGGGGCTGCCGACGTGGAGGAGGAGGGAGGAGGTGCCGGCCGGGGCTGCCGGATTGGAGGAGGAAGAGGGAGGAGGCCGGGCCGGGGCTGCCGACGTGGAGGAGATAGAGGGAGGAGGGTCGGATTACACGGCGAAGAGGAAGATTGGAAAAATGCAGCAAATGGAGGCTAGGGTTCGGCTGCAACCAACTTATACCCGATAGTATAGCCGACGAATTAAAAAAATTTCGTCGGCTATACTTAAGTATAGCCGACGACATGCTTCAATTCGTCGGCCATACTTTAGGCGCTCAGCAGCCGTCCGATCTCCCCCATCCAACGGCGGATAATGAGAAGGCGCGGATCACCAGAGTTTAGCCGACGAAATGGAGTTTTCGTCGGCTAAACTTTTGGTCAAACTTTCGGTCAAACCTCTAAACGCTTTAAAACGGAAATTGGGCCGTCTAAATGACGTTTTTTGGCCTGACCTTCAACAGAGAATAGTTTCAAATCGATGCGACGCAACTAATCGTATAAAAATTCTCCCCAAAATATTTACCGACCGTCAGGCTACCCATAGGAAAACGGAAGTAAAAACCAGCTAACCGCAACATTCGGCACACAGATTTTGTCGGAATCGTCTCATTTTTCAACCGTAGACGTTTTTCAATATTTCGGTCATATCTTATTTCACGACACATTTGCATTTGAAGGGTCTACGTATAGTAACTATTTGAAACTATACATTCACTTAAACACTTAGTAAACAAGTTCAGGAACATTAGTGCATATGTTACGATTTTGAATCTAAAAGTTTGGAAAATCTATTTCAACCGTCAGATATCACCGTTAAGATGAAATACATGTATGAAAAAAAATACAAGGTTATCGGACAACGTTAAAGGCTCGATCGGGACGGTCAAACTGCAAAGTCAAACCTTTAAACGCTGTAAAACGGAAATTGGGCCGTCTAAATGACGTTTTTTGGCCTGACCTTCAACAGAGAATAGTTTCAAATCGATGCGACGCAACTAATCGTATAAAAATTCCCCCCAAAATATTTACCGACCGTCAGGCTATCCATAGGAAAACGGAAGTAAAAACCAGCTAACCGCAACATTCGGCACACAGATTTTGTCGGAATCGTCTCATTTTTCAACCGTAGACGTTTTTCAATATATCGGTCATATCTTATTTCACGACACATTTGCATTTGAATGATGAAACAATGGTTTGTCGTTAGTCATAGAAAATGGAAGCTGATCTTTTTTTTTTTAATCATAGCCGACGAAATCAAACCTAGTACTCGTCGGCTATTCTTTTGTCGTTTTCGGTCAAAAATGAAATATTTATATTTTAAAAAACTTATGGCCGACGAAATAATGAATTTTCGTCGGTCATTATAAGAATAGCCGACGAACAATGAGTTATTTCGTCGGGTATGCTTTTGTCGTTTTCGGTCAAAAATAAAATATTTATATTTTTAAAAACTTATGGCCGACGAAATTTAGAATTTTCGTCGGCCATTATAAGTATAGCCGACGACAAAATGAATTATTTCGTCGGTTTTTCTTTTGTCGTTTTCGGTCAAAAATAAAATATTTATATTTTAAAAAACTTATGGCCGACGAAATAATGAATTTTCGTCGGCCAAAATTAGAATAGCCGACGAAATAATGCATTTTTTGTCGGCTATTCTAAAAAAAAACCAAAAAAATCAGTGGTTTTACACCTCCCCTATTTCGATGTCCTGTTCACATATAACCAAAATTGAACATAAAAAACCAGAAACCCAACAGTCAACATATTTCAAATTTTTTTTTTAAGGGGTTTGGAACCCAGCCTAGCTGGGAGGCTCATCCCCACGCCCGTTCATTAGAAATGAGTGGATTACAAATGAAAGGATTACATCATTTAAATTACTTAATCCGTCGGATTGTAATCGGAATCATCGGATGAGTCTTCTTCGGTTTCTGAATTGCTCGATAGGGGTAATCTATGTCTTTCCTCACCACTAGAGTCCTCGTTAGTTTCTTCATTTGGATCAACATCAACAAGCAGTGGCTCTTCACGTCGAATTTGCACCGGCGTGTCTAGGCGAATAAAAGAGGAGTCAGGAATACCGTTTGAGTTGGGCTCTTGATACGCGGTGCCCCCTTCCTCGTTCTCTTCAGCCACTCCAAGTGTAGACGCCCGGTAAATGTTGCGATGGTGGATAGTGTTGACTACTTTCCACGGGTCGCCCTTGGCGAGATCATCAAGATAAAACACTTGTTTCACCCATGTGGCTAAAACGAACGGGTCGTCCTCATACCATGATGTACTAGTGTTCACAGAACTTATGCCGTATTGATCGGTTTTCATGCTCTGCGGCCGTGTGTCAAACCATCTACACTTGAAAAGGTGCACTTTCATGCCTTCCCCGTAATGCAGTTCCACAACTGAATGGAGAACACCGTAATAGTCAACTCCACCATCCCCACCATGTGCCATAACCCCTGAATTTTGTGTTTTCAGTCTGAGGTCTCTGTCTTCACATCGAAATAACACACCATTCACCTTGCACGTCGCATAAACTTTTGAATAGACCGGCCTCCTCGCTAAAAGTCTGAGTTCGTGCGACCAATTTGGGTGATTATCATTTTCAATAAGGTCCATCTGCAACCATCAGAATGAACTATAAATATGAATAAATGTACACAATAATATATGAACACGTATAGAATAGTGTTAAAGGTACGTACCCAGCGGCCGAAATACTCTGCGAATGTCTGGTTGTGGTAATCGCGATCACCTGCTACTCCTTCACAGCGTAGATGTATGTCCTTCCAAAACTGAACTTCTGGACAGTTGATTAGTACCCACCAATGTGCAATGGCTACCTCATAATCTTTCAATTTGTAGTCTGGCATGTTTCCACCGAGTACAACATCGTCGGAGAGTATGGAAAGATTGAACTGTGACGGTACATCTTCCTGTATGCTTTCCTGTAACGCTCCGAAATACAGCTTCATGTAGGTGACGCACTCGTGCGCAATATATGCTTCAGCTATACATCCTTCAGGTGCGGATCTGTTTTGGACAAAACCACCGTATTGTCCAAGTTGCCTATAAATCAAGTTTTTAAAGTGTTATGATAATACATTAACACTATATCACATATATTGATGAGGAAATTAACATAAGGTGTAAAATACGTACCTTTCCATCGGATACATCCAAGTGAAGTGCACAGGACCGGTAAGCAACAACTGCCGAGGAAGATGGATCATGAGGTGAGGCATGATGTCGAAAAAATTTGGAGGAAATATCATCTCAAATTTACACATGATATGAACGATGTCTTGTTGCATTTCCCGGAGGTCAGATTTTCTCACTTCCCGTGTGCATACCTTCTGGAAAAATCTTGCCAACGCTACTAACGGCTCCACAACGTGACGGGGAAGGAACGGTCGAATGAAAACATGGAAGAGACGTTGTAGCAGGATATGATTGTCATGACTTTTCAACCCGTACAGATTGTTGCATTGTCTGTTGACACACTTGGCTATATTTCCAGCAAAGCCTGAAGGATACTTGGCCCGACTTATCCAATGCAAAATTTCTGATTTATGCTCAGGCTTGACGGTGTAAGGAGCTTGAGGCATTTTTCTCTTCCCTTGTTTCAACCATAGTGGTTTTCTGATATTCATGTTTTGCATATCAGTGCGAGCCTTAGGTCTGTCTTTTGTCTTCCCCTCCAAGTTCAGCGTTGTGCCCACCACACTTTCAGAAACATTTTTTTCTATGTGCATAACGTCTAGGAAGTGACGGATCAGCAACTCACACCAGTACGGGAGTTCCCACAATATGCTCCTATGTGTCCAGAATTTGTACTCCTCAGGCCTTTCAGGTATTTCCGCTACAATATCGGGATGATTGCTGAGGGGCCCAAAATCGTACTCATTAAGTCTTGCTAAAATTTCTCTTCCTGTCCATCTTCTGGGAGCACGGCCGTGTTCTTCGGTTCCATCAAATGCGGCAGACTCGTAACGCCAGTGGTGATCCGCCGGAAGGAACACACGATGACCCATTCGGCATATCTTGTTGCAATGAGGGGTGCTCCCATAATCGGTGAGGCACTCTGGACAAGCCTTGTATCCCCTGACAACGCTGCCCGACAACATCCCATAAGCAGGAAAATCACTGATGGTACCAATAACCATGGCATGCATCTGGAACGTCTCCTGCTTGTACTTGTCAAAAGTGGGATGACCAACGTCCCACAATACCTTAAGCTCTTCAATCAATGGTCTCATATACACATCGAGACATTTCCCTGGGTAACCAGGCCCCGGAATCAACAACGTCAACATATTATATTCCTTCTTCATGCACATCCACGGAGGAAGGTTGTAAGGTACCAAAACCACCGGCCATATACTGTATGAAAGACTCATGGTGCCGAAAGGGTTGAACCCGTCAGTTGAGAGCCCGAGCCTGACGTTTCTGACATCTGACGCAAAATAAGGAAACTCATTGTTTATATGCTTCCAAGCCACTCCGTCAGAGATGTGTGTCATGATATCTGCGTCTCCCGCGTCCCGCTCACCATGCCACCTCATAGCTTTTGCGGTGGTTGCTGACATGTACAACCGCTCAAGCCTATCTCTCAACGGAAAATACCGAAGCACTTTCACAGGTTTCCTATTGCCTGCTCCCGTCAACTTATATCGGTCAGACTGACATATCGGACATGCGTCAAGGCTAGCAAGGTCATTCCCTTCTGCATCTTTACCCCAGAAGAGAACGCAGTCAAATGCGCATGCATGGATCTTAATGTAGGAAAGCCCTAGATCTTTGAGGATACTTCGGACCTGACGGTGATTGGTAGGATTACGATGACCCTCCTCCAACAACGAAGAAGTGTACTGTAGATATTCATCTACTTGCCTGATAGTCGATTTTGTCTCGACTTTAATCCTCATTACCTCCATCACACTTTCAAGAACTGTCTTCTCAGAACTTGAACACACAGGGGTCTGTTGCAATGCAATCAGTTTGTTGTACTTGTCAAAGGCAGCAGTGTTGACAACTTGTGGGAACGGCTGCACCGGGTCCTGCATATATTGTTCCCCATGTACACCGCTTTCAAAAGGAAACACGTCGTTGACGAATGTCATTGTTGGATCGTTGGATGTACTACTACTGCCCGCCTCAAAATACTGCCCATGATCATGCGATCCATCTAATGATGGCTCACCGTGATATATCCAACGTGTGTACTTCGGCCAAAACCCATTGCTCTTTAGGTGCTCCCATACTGTCCTAATCGGAAATCGACACATATTACTGCGACACTTACATTTCTTGCACGGGCAATAATGGTACGGTCCTTTTGCATTTTCCTCGACGAACTTCATAAAATCCACAACTCCTGTAGTGTATCGTCGGTCATGCCTTGGAAGCGAAATCCAACTCTTATCTCGATCCATATATAGCCTGATAATAATATATATGTATAACTTTAATTAATAATAAATTAATTAACACATATATATTACAATATATATTATTATCAACAGCAACTCATATATATATATATACCATTAATTAACAACCATTATTTAAGTTCATTACACTATCAACAACCATTAATTAACATATTAATTTATATATATTTTAACACTAATTAAAATAACATTATTAAATTAAAACACATAATTATACTCTAACTGAAAATCAACTCAACTACAACTCAAAATCAACATATATACATACATTCTAACACTAAAACAACAACAAAACAAAAAATCACTTACTATATCAAAATCAACTCAACTAAAACTCAAAATCAACTCAACTAAAACTCAAAATCAACATATATACACATATATACGTACCTATATATAGCTCCACAATGTAAGAGAGGACGGATTTCAACAATACCCACAGATTTCTCACTCTTTCTCCCGTTTTTTTTCCGTTTTTTTTTAAATGAGCAGCTTCTGCCCAGATCTGAAAATATAAAGACTTATAGCCGACGAAATTACCAACTTCGTCGGCCATACTCATTTTCAGAGTATAGCCGACGAAAACTTTAAATCGTCGGCCATTCTCGTAGAATAGCCGACGATTTTTCACAAAATTTTCGTCGGCTATTCTATTCAGAGTATAGCCGACGACAACTTTAAATCGTCGGCCATTCTCGTAGAATAGCCGACGATTTTTAATTTTTTAGCGACGAAAAAAAAAATCGTCGGCCATTCTATTGGAATAGCCGACGAAATTTTTTTTTTCCCGACAAAAAAAATATTCGTCAGCTTTTCTTCGATATAGCCGACGAAAAAAAAGTTTCGTCGGCCGTTTTTTTTTTTTCGTCGGTAAAACCCTTTGTTCTTGTAGTGAATTATCATCATATATATGTACTATAGGATGTTTTGATATTTCTGTTTCTTAAAGGGTCAGAGGACTAATCATTGTCCATCCAAGTATGTGAAAAATTTCAGATGAGCGAGTTACCATTGAAATTAGTGCAGCCTATAAGGAATGGTTCAAAATAGATCCGACATTGTTTGTTTTGCTTTGTCTACCTTATTTGATGCGGCAATCGAGTATGTCTTAGGAAGTAAGACCTATTGCTTGAGTCAAGCAAATAACGAGGGGGCAAAGAAAGACTTCTTACAGCTGCAGATTTCAGATCACAACTGTTAGCTTCTGAGAAGGATATAGACAAGCCAATGTCACTTTCTTTTGTGATAAACTATTCAAGCTACTTTGTCACAGATTGCTAATACTGAAAATGCTGAGACTACCTCCATCTCAGCCAATGCTACCAAGGGTGACGGTGCTAGAAGTGATCCACAAGTTCAACAACATAACTCTAACAATGGTAATGGTGGTAACAGTGCAATGTTATGGTTGCGGAAATTGACGTGGAAACTATAACAATGGTGATTGCAACCAGGAATGCAACAAAACATAACCACACAGTAGTGGTGGAGGAGGTATAATATACAGAGGAATCAGGGATACAGAAGAGACTATAATGGTGGTGGCAGAAATAAGGGAGGCTCAACAGAGATGGAGGAAGGAATTCTTATGGAGCACAGTGGTATTGAAATTCGTACAACTGAATTGCTTGGTGACGTGTAACCAAAGGGTTGCATATATAGTTCCATTGTTCAGGAGTACTGTACCAATCTTAGGCTCGGTTCTCTAGCTAAGATGGAGGGGGATGAAAGCCGGCAGTCAGCTCATCTCCGGTTGTCAATTCCTGGTGAAGTCTTGTATTAAAGTCTAGCCCTTACGACACTATGTAAAGTCAAATATTATGTTATCTGTGATATCAAAGCCTGAGATTAGTGAATTGTCGATAGCAAGAGATAGGGTACATGCAAGACAACTATACAGAGAAATGGAAATAGGGTACAAGAATAATGACCCTGTCAGGCGGGCACACCGATATGATGCGAAAATATGGACAGCAAGTTTCGCCCTGTGTGATCGGAAAAAGAAAATGGGAGTATGTGGGTGAAGCCGTATATATTTAGTCCTAAATGATCTTCCACAAATATTTATACTATTAAAGAAAAGGCACTACTAACTATTGGGGCTATAGAGACGGACCCATTGGGGACGGTCTGTCAATCCGTTGCCAATATGAGCCATTAGGGAGGGATGAAAAATTTTGGTCGCAAAGATGTTATGGCCTTCTAAAATCAAGAGTTTGGGTACCCTGTCCGTCCCCGTTTGGAACCAAAACAGCGACGAACCCGTCCCTCAGTCCCCACTTATCTCTGTAATCTTATATGTCCGACCCCTTAGTTTCAGTTAAGAGATAATATATATAAAAAAATTGGCAAGAGTCCGTCCCTTTATTATGCATAATTGTTACATCACACGCGCTTACCAAGTGTCCGTCCCTATATTGTGGTCACGTACACCAGTTAACCGTCCCACAATTTCCTCCCTCCCCCAATACCATCGCTCAGAGAGAGAGCATAGATCGGAGCGGAGCTGATCGGATCGGAGGTTGAATGGCAACATCAAGGCGGCTCCAGGACCTGCAATCACAGCCGGGGAACAAGATCTGCGTGTTCATGTGCCTCGAGTGCTCCGGCAAGCACCGCGACCTCGGTGTCCACATCTCTTTCGTCCGATCCGTCACCATGGACTCCTGGTCCGAGATGCAAATCAAGAAAATGGAATCCGTGCTACTTAGGTTTTCCCTAATTTTTACATACTAGGATGGATGTATGTGAAGCTCATACAGAGCTATGGATCTGAGCCAGGTCATTTCAACTCCTCTCCTCTTTCTCATGCTTTTCTAAATCAGATGGGTTTGAGATTTGGCATCAGGTACGTTCTGTGACTCCTCTCTACTCTTCTTCTTCTTCTATCTTGATTGAGCTAAGAACTTAAGATGGTTGTCATTTTGTGAACTTGTAATTTGGATTGAGTTATGGTTTAATTGAATTGAGTTATGGGTTTAATTAAATTGAGTTGTGGCATGAGTTTAATTGAATTGGACAAATACGATCGCAAATAGAGGTGTGGTTTCTGTTGTGATGACCTACGAGGCTACAAATGTGTATACTGGGTACGATGACATATATATATGGGTGAGAGTTCATGAATATGCATGTTGATGGTTGTTTTTTTCTTTTGAAATTATGGTTGACCTTTTGAATTCTTGTTCTTAGTTTTGAAGGAATTTAGTTCATATGGGTTTATTAAATCTTAAAATGGATATTGGTCCGTTTGTTCTTGTTGCTTAATATATGAACAACGATTTCAATTGAGGTAAAGATCTTGTTGTAGTACATAAGTTATAGTTAATCATATGATTAACACTATGTTTGATGGTTACATTCTTTTTGGGGCATGATGCTTTGTGGCTTTGGACTGAAAAAAATGAAAACTGTGATTGTTCAAGCCTACATTAGAGTGCTTGCAGAAAAATCATGTCACATGTGGTGTTGCTTTAATATGATTCTTGTTTTTTGAAAGTGGTTCTATATACATATGTAACTCTGTGTTTGATAGCAAACCAGCATGTGTAGTGGTTCACACAACTCTTTCTTTCTATATTCCAGATATGAGGAAACTGACTTAGATGATCTTTGACAGGTGTATTCCATTCAGTACAGAAATTCTGATGAGAGTGGCGATGCTGATTCTGAGAAGATTGTTGAGGTCCTTACGATAAATTCATCTAGTGAGCCAGGTCTTCTATTTCCTAAGGTAGTCCACATGGTTTTTTTGCAGGCCTACAGCCTAGCCTTTCTACTGGGAGTGCAGAGTATTTATATTTTGGAGCTTATTCATTCTTTGAAGGTGTATTGGACATAGGTAGATTATTTTATCTTGTTTTCTGGAGGTGCTTTAAGATGTTCATTGATTGGTATAGTTTTGTATAACCACCTTTTTAAATGCATACGGTTCCTGCAGCATGTTCTTTCTCCTTTATGTTGGCTTCAAAGTCACTTTTTACTCTAGAATCAGTTGTAATCTCGGTCCAGAAATTTTTCAGTAAGTTGGAGGGTAATGGTAAAAGCATGTAGTACGGATTTGTCCAAGATGCTATTCCTACTTTACGCATAAAACTTGGTACTTCTGCTGAAAAGATTTTAAGGCATAGATGGGATGATGACAATCTTGATAATGGTTGGAAGAGCAAAGTGAGTTATCTTTGTTTCAAGTTGTTATTTTTTTAAATTAATTTAGAAAATTAATTTGTGTATAGTTTTGTCTCTGTACAGCAATGATGCATCATTATAACTTTTCTTATCTAATTGTTTATAGGGAGAAACAATACAGAAAATATTGCGTATTTACCTGGATAATAGTGGCTCTACTCCTGATCTGTTGGATGAGCTCTCCTGCTCTATTCTACCACACGTAAATGAATTTATCCTGACAAGGAAGAAGATGATCGGCATGGTTTTCCTTCTCTATCTTCTGGAACATTAGGTGTATGGTACAAGATTTTGGTAAGACCATGGTTTTGTGAATATTATGATGATTTTCTTATTGGAGATGTTTACAAAGGTGATATTATGTGGTAAAGAGCACCATTACCTAGGAAGTAGGTTATTAGGTCCTGGGTTCGAGTCACAATAGGGGGTAGGTGTGAAATCCTTAGATCCTCTTTTAAAAAATGAAAGAAGAAAAAAAAAAGGTGATATTACGTGCAACATGAAGAGAATCTTATCGTTTTAAACAAATTGGTGAGTTATAGATTCATGTGGATCTCCTATGTTTTAGTCAAAATTCACTAGGTCAGAGAATGATTTTTATACCTATCTTAGGTCAAGGAAGCTACTACCCTGAAGCGATCGAGAGCAGACACACAGCATGAAACTATTGAAAAGCTTCTGATCAGGCTGCACCAGTGTGTAAAGGTGGTGATATCACTAGTCAACCTTTGTAAGACTCATGACAAGGTAGATAAACATGATTATAAAGTTTTTTTTTTTAATTTATTTTTAACTTAATCATCATTAATTTTATTTAGGATTCAAATATTCTACTTCAGCGTTGTCATTAAAATGGTTCTAGTGCCATTAGAGTTAATGGAAGTTGTTTGGTGATATATAATTGGGTAATGGAAGTTGTTTGTTTGTTTAGGTGGTTGGTTGAAGGACAAAGATCAGGTAGATTCAAGAATCACACTGAAGTTGAAGGTTGAAGGTTGAAGGTTGAAGGTTGAAGATCAGATCTAATGGAATGTATAATAGAGTCTATTTATATATTGTTTGAAATATATATTATCACTGGTCTGGTAATTTTTCGAATACTAGTGTTTAGATCCAATTCCAGACTAGTAATAAGCCGAGCCATAAGCCGATCTCATGTACAAAACTAATATTAATTTTTTTTTGTTCAAAAAGGGAAGATTGGGGACGGACAGAAAAATCTCTCTCTAAAATTAGAGCAGCGCGTGATATCTTTTAATGGGTGGTGCCAAGTTAGGCACGGACAGAAAAATCCCTCCCCAAAATGTCAAAAACACAATTGGAGCGGGTACATCTGGCGACGGACAGAAAATTCATCCCCAGACACCAATAGGGACGGTATCAGTCCCCAATAGTATCAGTAGGGAGGAAATACCGGCCGTCCTTATAGCCCCAATAGTTAGTAGTGAGGTTTTTTTTATTTTGGAAAATAAATCATTTCATGACAAGAAGGCGCTTACATCAAATGCACTACGATGATATCTAAAATAAATTACATCTAACTAATCATATAAACTCATAATCTAGTGAAGAATGTAGTCTCAACCAAGATCAATGAAACAAAACTCACTACATTCCCCACTTTTATTATGACAACCATATTAAATCAATTTAGAGAAGTACAACCCGATCACTACATTCATTGTGCATACTTATAGGTAGTGCAGTGACTACACATTCAACAATGACTATTAACAACAGCCTGGCTTAGACTACTACACTAAATTAACCCACCAGTATATCCGCCTAAGATGTGTATGGTGTACGTACATACTGACATAATTGTAACACCACTAAACCAAGGAAACGAAGTACCTTCTGATCTGCAAGTAATCCCTCAGAGGACGCCCCAAGAACTAGAGCTCAAGATTTCCCGTCTGGCAGCAACCCCAGGACAGTGGTAAGGCCAGAGGCCGGCAGGGACGTCCAGGCGCCACTAGATGAGGTCGGACTCGAAGATTATATTGGAAAAATTGACCGTAGCTAGGGTTTCTGACGAGAGAAGTTCTCGCACAAATATTTTGAAACCTCATATTTTAATTTGATATAAATCGAATATTATTCAACTCCATTAAATATTTCTCTTAGTTCGTTCGTTTTTATCTATTCTCTGAACGACAAATATTTTGTCAGTATTAATGTTAGTATCATATAGATGGGTATATCAAATGAAATAATGAATGACTATGACCATACTATGATCGATTATTATTAGTTCACTTGCACCTGATTGTGTAAAATATATTTCGGTCTTAAATTTGCAAAATAAAATGATCAAGAGTAGTGATAGGGGGCCTTAATAAGGCCTAAGAATTTTGGCCTTAATCCTACGTAGCGTGCCACCTCATCAAGACACATCATCACTATCAAAAACCTTGTTATGTCATATTAGGGTTAAAATACAATCTTGTCCTTTTAAATCTAATGGCTCTAGATTATTTTGTCATTTTTCAAAAATAAAAATAATTTTAAGAAAAGAAAAATATTTTTCAAGATATTTTTTTTCTTACACTCGTTTTTTAAATTTAAACACCAAATATAATTTTTTTAATTATAATTATTCAAAAATATAAATTTAAGTGAATATACATACATATATATACACACACACACATATACTATATATATATAAAAAAATAGTACTATTTCAAAAATAATAATTTCAACACACTATATCAATGTCTAAATAAACTTCATATATATATAAAATTCATTTAAAAAATTCGATACAAATTTATTTTATCTACTTTTATTTTTCTAAAATTCGATGGATATATATATATATATATATATATATATATATATAATTCTAAATCTAAATTTTGATTAAGAGTCAAAAAAGATTTAACATTGAATTTGATTCACAAAGATATAATGTTTTAATGTCAAATATCGTAATTGTGTCAAAAAATAAATTTCATGTAGTCAACCCAAAAAAGGTAACAAAATCATCTAAAATAAAACATAATTTGGTTGTAATTATTGCCCAATTTACAATGACTATTAATTAGGTAGTTATGAGTAAATTATATTTCGTAATTATTACTTTTTTTAGTCATCGTAATTACTGCTTTATATTCTGACAATATTGATGATGTGTATTTTAAAGTCATTGGATTTGAAAGGACAAGATTGTATTTTAACCTAAATATAACATAACAAAGTTTTTGATATTGATGATGTGTTTTGATGAGGTGGCACGCCAAGTAGGATTAAGGCCAAAATTCTTAGGCCTTAATAAGGCCCCAAAACATTTTTGAATGATCAATTATCAGTCCCTTGACTTTTTTTCACAAAGAACCGGCCAATTGCAACGGAAACATATCTCTGTGATACTCTAACCTTGGAGTTGGTCATATTTATTACGAAACGATCAGTACGTATCTAAGTAGGTCCGATAGATTCAATGCAACCCCTCTCATTATATAGCTTCCAACTTCCATCCAACTTAATCATTCTTCTTTTAATCCATTGCATCAACCATTTTCGATTCATACTTTCTCCACTTCTGAAACATGCAGTTCAAATTGAGAAAGATCCTTAATTTTACTGTTAAGGATGATCCTTGCAAAGACAAAAGCAAAATAGGTTCTACTCGAGCTGCTGCACTACTGGAAACAAGGACTGAGGCGACGAAAATGGGAAAGGGAAAATCAAAGTTCGTCGCCTCAACACATTGAGGCGACCAATATTCGATTGGTCGCTTCAGAAAACGAGAGCGACGACTTTTGATCAATAGTCGTCGCTCACATCTTATTGAAGCGACGAATATTGGTTGTTGTCGCCTCCCAATAATGTTTTGTAAACTGTAGCGACGAAAATTCAAAGTTCGTCGCCGACGTAAAATTCAAGCGACGGATTTTATAACTTTCGACAATATTCGTCGCTGACTTCTTATACGAAGCGACAAGTATTGAGCAATAGTCGTCGCTTCATGTTTTGAAATCTGGTCAACCATATTTTCATAGTTTGGAGAGTTGTAGATTTGGCATTTGGTGTCCGATTGACGATTGTAATACATTTTCGGAAAGGAAACGATGCCACGAGTCAAACTCGTAGCTTTGCCACGATGTGTGGGCTTTTTCGGGCTTTCGAGTTCGTTTAGGCCCTCAAAACGGTAGTTTAATATGTTTTAAATAAAGTTGACCTCATCGATCGGGGCTCTAACTTTGTCGGATTTAAGTGATTTTTTTACCATGACCGTATTTCATCATAACGATCAAATGTTATTTCACAGTATTTTTCAAAATTTTACTTCTTTTATATAGTTGCTTCGAAAAGTTGTACACTTGAGTATAATCTTATAATCAAGTTATACCGTATTAGTAAGCATGTTGTCGTTATAATGGCTAAATTCACAAAATGAAAAATTTGACCGTCTGATGTGATCGTTATAGTTAAATATGAGTAGAATATAAAAATCAGCTCGTTTCGTAAACGTTCGACGCTCGATCGAAACGGTCAACCATATTTTCATAAAAGTTATCACACGAAAACCCTATTACGTACCTTTAGATGACCTTGTTTCGTCGACTCTTCCAAACATTAAATTCTCAAATAGATGAGACGTAATCAGCCATGTAAAAATTTGGTAACTTTTACCTCCCGATACTATGGTTCCCCATAGAGAGAAATAAGTTTAAATAAGGTTGACCGCGTCGATCGGGGCTCTAAATTTATCGGATTTAAGTGATTTTTTTTACCATAACTGTATTTCATCATAACGATCAAATGTTATTTCACAGTATTTTTCAAAATTTTACTTCTTTTATATAGTTGCTTCGAAAAGTTGTACATTTGAGTATAATCTCATAAAAATTTTATAATCTTTTAAATATTATTGAAGCGACGGATTTTGTATTATTTCGTCGCTTCAGTATAATCAATAAAAATTTTAAAATCTTTTAAATATTATTGAAGCGACGGATTTTGTAGTACTTCGTCGCTTCACTTTTAAATATTATTGAAGCGACGGATTTCGTCTTACTTCGTCGCTTCAGTGTTGAATCCGCGCCACATGCTGAGAACCAATTAAAACACATTGCGTGGATCACCCTATGAACTGTTAGATTTTCCAGATCTAACGGCCATAATTCAAAACCTTTTATATATATATATCCCCCCCCCCTCTCCATCCTCCTTCCTCTTCACTGCCGTCGCCTCCTCCACCGCCTCCCTCTCTCTCCTCCTCTGTCGTCGCCTCCTCCACCGCCTCCCTCCCTCTCCTTGACTGCCGTCGCCTCCTCCACTGCCTCCCTCCCTCCCTCCCTCTCCTCCTCTGCCGTCGCCTTCTCCACCGCCTCCCTCCCTCCCTCCCTCTCCTCCTCCACTGCCTCCCTCCCTCCCTCCCTCTCCTCCTCCCCAACCCCGCAAAAACGAAATCTGGAAAATCTGAAAAATCTGGAAAATTTGGAAAATCTGGAAAATCAAACTCAAACGAAATCGGCGGGAAATTTTTTTAAAAGGAAAATGGAGACATGAAGCGACGAACATTGATATTAGTCGCATGAAATTTATCATCCCATACACTCTAGCGACGACTTTTGAATCAAACTTCGTCCCCTCAAATTGTAAGCGACCACCCAAAATTCGTCTCTTAGAATTGGAAGCGACGACCCAAAATTCGTCGCCTCGAATGTGAGGAGACGATCCAAACTTGGTCGCTCAATATGTGGCGACAAACTTTGAAGTCGTCGCTTGAAATATCCAAGCGACGACTTTTGTAGCAAAAGTGGTCGCCTCGAATCGAAACGACGAAAACGAAGCGACGACCTCCAGCGACGACTTTTGAAGACAAAAAGTCGTCGCTTCAATGTTGTTTTCCAGTAGTGCTGAATCTCCATTTTACAAGTCGAATGATGCTAGCAATAGCAGCAGCAGTACAATTTCTGATGAATCATTCAGGAAGCTGGAGCAGGGGGTTCCCAAGAGAGAGTCGGCGGAATTAAGACTGTCTTGGCTTCGCTCTCAAGTCATTGGTGCTTCTGCAGAATTCGATTCTCCCTTTGGGAACCGAAGACTCACTTACGCCGATCACACTGCTTCCGGCCGCTCTCTTCACTATATTGAAAGCTACATCATCAACAATGCTCTTCCCTTTTATGGTTGGTACCTGAACTTCATTCTCTTTGTTCAAATATTCTAATTTGACTTTAAATTCAGGGTACCGAACAAAAATATTTCTGTCCCTATGTCATTGTCGGACATAGAGTTTCATCCCTGCCGATTTGGCCTTCTTGCTAAACAGATTAAGGAACCAAACTCAAAACGATTTCTGAAAACTTCAAATGAAACTCACATTGAAACATTTCTATCTTCACCTGTCTAGTTAATTTGACAATATATGTGATATATACTAATTAGGGTTATTGGAACATATCTATGCGTAGGAAACACTCACACCGGGGATAGTTATGTTGGTCGTCGGACTACAAAAATGGTGCATGAAGCAATCAAATACATCAAGAAATGCTTAGGGGGTGGGGAAGATGATGCAATCATGTTTTGTGGCCAAGGCACCACTTCAGCAATTAAAAGGCTCCAAGAGGTGATGGGCATTACAGTACCATCAATTTTGAGGGAGAGGGTCATAAACACTGTTGGCACCCAAGAGAGATGGGTGGCGTTTGTTGGTCCCTATGAGCACCACTCAAACCTCCTTTCGTGGCGGCAGAGCCTGGCTGAATTGAAGTAGTTGAGATTGGTCTGAATGACGAAGGCTTACTGGATATGGTGGTTCCTATACAACAACTCGAGTCATTCAAACACACCAACCGCCCAATTCTGGCCGGGTTCCTTCTCGGCTTGTAGTAATGTCACCGGAGTTTGTTCGGACACACGAGCAATTGCACGACTTCTTCATCGATATGGAGGATTTGTGTGCTTTGATTATGCAGCTAGGTACGTTAACTTTTGCATGCATAAACCTCATCTTTCATTTCTAATAAACTTTCAGTCTCTTACCCCCATATATCTTTCATCTTTGTTTAAATAGATTTGCCTCATTATTTATTTCTCTTGTGGGTGTATGATTTATACAGTGGACCATATGTGGAAATTGATATGAGGTCAGGGGAGATAGACGGGTACGATGGTGTTTTTCTTAGTCCGCACAAGTTTATTGGAGGACCTGGTTCCCCAGGTATACTCCTAATGAGGAAGGCTCTCTATCAGCTTAGATCTTCTCCACCATCCACTTGTGGAGGTGGTACTGTAAATTGGGTCAATGCCTTCAGTGAAAAGGTGATTAAGTTCCGTAAATTTTAATGTGTAGTTCATCTATTCTCTTTTACTTTCTGTGATTATTTTTTTGATAAATAGAGAACGTGTTAGAAACCCAAACTTATTAAGATTTATTAAAAAGTTATAAAAAAAAAAATACAAAAATGAGAAGAGGACATGGAATCTAATTCTTCGAAAAATGACAACAAAGATGGTCCCTAAAATTAATTGAACCATATTGAAACTCATTAATTATAGCATGAGAAAGGTAATTGTCTACTTACGCTAGGTGAACATCCTAGAGGTGTAACGAAAATATCTACATAGATCATATCTAACTGCGTGTATATCAAGATACCAAACTTCATAAATCAATACTCATTAAGCTACCACCAAACTGATAAGTGTCACTGACTTGAATGACGAATAAACTACGTTAAAGAAAATCGAAAAAAAAAAAAATGAAAGTAAGATGTACCTTGATGGGAAATGTTTCAAGGTGGATGAAAAAATAATTCACTCTATTTTCA
Organism: Potentilla sterilis; assembly: GCA_963682095.1. Lineage (NCBI taxonomy): Eukaryota > Viridiplantae > Streptophyta > Magnoliopsida > Rosales > Rosaceae > Potentilla > Potentilla sterilis. The sequence continues at coordinate 26,776,815 of OY821764.1, forward strand.
TAAAATGACACCCAAATTATCTTCATTTTCTTTCTAAGAATTGATAGCGGGGGTGTTGTTATGCAGAACACGTTATATTTGGAGGACATTGAAGAAAGGGAAAATGGGGGAACACCTCAAATAATACAAACAATTCGAGCAGCATTGGCTTTCTGGGTGAAGGACTACATTGGTTACGAGGTGATAGAGAAACAGAAGCAGATCTATATATATTAGAAAGGCTCTACAGAGGCTCCTCCTAAACAAAAACATAAGAGTTTTGGGAAATACAAGTGCCGAGAGACGAGCTATTTTGTCTTTCCTTATTTACTCGAGAACTAGTGCTTCTACTTCAAATGCAAGCAGTGGGTTCAACATGTGGGGAGAGACTGAGAATGAGCAACTAGGGAACACAAGAGATAAGCCCCTCCATGGCTCCTTCGTTACCGCCTTACTCAATGACCTATTTGGCATCCAGGCTAGAGGCGGCTGCGCCTGCGCCGGCGCGGGCCATACGGCCACGCTCTACTCGGAGTCGATGAGACTATTTCATATGCCTATAAATCTGCCATCAAGGAGGGCTATGTGGGATTGAAACCTGGTTGGACTCGAGTCAGTTTTCCCTACTACATCTCAAACGTTGAATTCGAATTCATCGTAGCTGCTTTGGAATTTATCGCAGCCTATGGACAAAGATATCTTTCTTTGTATGACTTCAATTCCAGAAAAGGAAGTATCTGGACTATAAAAACGAAGGCACTGCAAAGCCTAGCTACTGTTGGGAAGACGAACAACTTAAACGAGAGAGCATGATTCAGATGAGGCAGAGAAACAAGCTAGAAGGGCTGCTAACCAATAAATTTGCTTCATATTTGGAAACAGCTACGCGCATTGCGAGTCTCTTGCCCAAATTTCCTCCTAATAACGGCGGGATTCATCAAGACATAGACATCAACTTCTTCCAGTTCAGAGTCTAACTCCAAATCTTCATTTATTTATTATTTACATGCATGCATCATTATATGTTGGCTTATAATTGTAGAGCTGATGTTTGAGTACGTTAGTGAGAATGATGTATGAAATAATTTTGAGTATTTTCATGGTGGGGGTTAAGAATTATTGTTTGTGTTCTATACATTATTGCATGAGCTGCAAGTAATAAATGGTGCATTAATTATAATAAATAAAAAGAAAACTACATTTCTATAATATTGTGTTTGTGTGTGTGTGTGTTTTTCTTCATTCCATTAGTTTTAAGTACGTTCTAAGTTCTAAACTAGCTTGTTAATTTATAAAAACTTTTCATTTCATTTCATTTCAATTCAGTTTATGTTTCTTCTGGTACGTATATGATGATTAAGGAATACCGGCAGGACCCAATTTCGGCTGCTGTCTCACTCATGGATAAACCACCTTTATACGTTTTCAATTAAATTTGTATATCTGACCGATCTTATTGATCGAGCACCTTCACTGCTAGATACCAAGTCCCAATTCAAATAGAACTTGAACTCTCCACCAAAATTTGAGATATGCATGTTCTAGTTTCGATGTCAAATTTGTGCCAAATCCAAGACCAGTATTAAAACAAGCTAACGATCGAGGGTGCTAGGTTTGTTAGAGCATCTGCACCGCAGTCCCACAAGCAAGCAATATAGCAGCACAATTGCTATATTGATGGAGGAAATCAATGCAGTCTGATGGTGAAGAGACATGGGACCCACGTGAAGACCATCAGAAATGCAAGAAGACCAGCAATTGGTGCTTGCCGGTGTGATGGCCATCACCTGGCGGGACCAAACATTTTTAATTTTAGAAGCCTGACAGCACAAGTCTCTGGACTATTCTTGGACTGCCACGTGCCCAGTGGTCTAATTTTGGTGATGAAAATTATTATTTTGGTGATAAAAAATAAAGGTGATCGATGGAGTTGTATGGGTGCATAAAAATTGACCCAGAAAAATAATTTACAGTGAATAGTAACTGATGGAGGCAATTAAATTGATGGATTAATAGAGAAAGATGGTAACTGAAGGCAGATAAAGACAGAACTTATGGTGGTGGTTGAGCGCAATACGTGAAGCATCGACCAGACAATGAATAGCCGACATGCATGCTTGCCCTCGAGGCCATTGGATGGTGAAAGTAACAACGTGCTATATGATCGAATAGTGCTCGGAGGAATATATAGGTTTATTATATAGCACGAATAGTGGTTGGAGAAATATTAATACCGGTGCAATATGATCGGAATAGTGCTCGGAGGAGGGTTTCGATCGATCAGAATGGGTTATATATAGCATTTCAATGTTGGAGTTGCCCAGAGTCATTATGCAAAGAAACTAGGATGGAAAGATGGATCTCCCCATCATCTTTTAAGTTTTGGTCAAAATAGTTTATTTCCTAATTATGCCCTACAAAAATTTGCTCGATGGCGTGCATACCATTCAACTTGGTTGTGGTAGGGGATTTTGATCTTTTCTGCTTCTTAATCAGTGTCCATCTAAGTACGTATGTGATTAGTCCAGTTGAGGGGGTTATCAGCAGTGAAATTAGTCCTGTGATTTTCTCATAGTAATACTTTATTCTTCTTCTTTTTTTGAAAGGGAGTAATACTTATTCTTAGAAGAAGTTTCAGCTGAAACGATCATCACCTCATTAACTAGCTAGGATTTTCGATCATTTTTCTTCAACTGGCTTAAAGCATCACCCTGAGTTCCTCTTCCATTCACTTCATTATCTGCCAACAACTTAGTCTTGTCAAATTGCTTTGCTCAAAGCTCGAAGGCAGCAAAAATCGATTCTTTTGTAATCTGAGAATAAAAGCCGATTAGTACTAATCCTGACAAAGCCGATCGATGTAAGGCGCAACCAACTTGCCATCAATGCTGGCTACAAAACTGACACCTTGGTGGTTTTCAAACAGCTGATGAGCTCGCCCATGCATGAGCAAAACTATCAGGGGTGGAGCTACGTTCAGGGCTACAGGTGCCATGGCACCCCATGATTATCAAACAAGGCCAATATTAGCTACAAGATATTGGTTACTCAAAAATGGCATTAAACACTTAATTTGTATCTATATAAATAGCTTTTACATTTAATTTATAACCTCTTTCTTTGATTAGTTATGATGATTAATTAACAATTAAGGATGAATTTAAGATAGCATCTTTCTTTTTACTGTTGATTGATTGATATTTACAACTCAAATAAATCTATGAATGAATTACATTTCATTTTCATAGTAAAGTTTGTCAAGTATATGTGTTTATATTGTTATTACTTCGACATAATATATATTTAATTTATGTATTGGCCCCCCTAAGCGTGAAATCCTAGTTCCGTCAATGAATGCCATCAAGTTGCTAAGGAAAATTATTCAATGCACCGAAGTACAAACTAAGGGGTGAAATTGAAACTAATTAAGAGGCTAGATCAAAGTCCAACTTACTTTTTTTTTACAAGAGAGAGTCCAACTCCTAAATCAACTTTTCACGCACAAAGATATTACGAGCGTCTCTTATGGAACAAGCAAGCATCCCAAATTAATATCTAGATTTTTGTTAAATTGACCATATATCAGGGCGAGTATCAAGTCATATTGCCAATTTGGCATAGAAAAATGGAAAATACTTGTGTGCATACCAGTATGGGCGTGTGCGTCCATACTCTATCTAATTTGCATATTTTAGGCAATGTTATCAATGATTTTAACAGTTCAAAAGTTGAATTAATCAACAAAAATCATCTCTGTAAAAATTCGGAATAAACCAAAATCGTTTGCTTATTCGATTGTATCAAACAAATGGATGACTGATCATGAGACTCTTAACTTTCACTAGAACTGTTCATTTGTTTGATGCACTCGAATACAATCGAATGAGCAAACGATTTTGGTTTATTCCGAATTTTTACAGAGATGATGTTTGTTGATTAATTCAACTTTTGAACTGTTAAAATCATTGATAACATTGACTAAAATATGCAAATTAGTGCTTCCATACTAGTATACACACAAGTATTTTCCAAGAAAAATTCAAAATCGATGAGGAAGAAAAATTCAAAATCGACGGCGAGCATCGATGATCTGCCTGACTTTCTTCTGGCTGAAGTCCTCAGTCGACTCCCTAGCAGCAAATTCGTTTTCCAATGCACCTCTGTGTCCAAGCGTTGGTGCACTATCATCTCCGATGATCCATATTTTATCAGCCGCTTTATTTCTCTGCACAATAACCAAACCCTACCATATTTGATAGATGGGAGAGGTCGGGAATTTCCCACTGCCAAAATACTATTGGCGTCGTCACCGACCAAGTTCTCGGCAACATCAAAATCCAGTGACCATCTGCTAGCTCCGGTGTTCGAAAAAATCAAGAGATTTCATAGTTTGGAGAAAGACCCAGTTGTGATAGAGACATTTAAGGATTTGGTTTTGTGCTGCGAAACTAGATATTACCAACGTCGATACTACATCTGTAATCCATACACAAAACAATGGGTTGCTCTTCCTCGCACCCCTTCGTGCTACCGGAGTGTTCCGGTTGGATTCATATGTGATCCCTACTACTTTGAGGAGGAGAAGTTGCCCCTAATCACTGTAAACAACGACTATAGGTGCAAAGTTGTGAGAATTGCTCCTATCGCTCGTCCATCATCAGGTGGTACTGTCAAAATACATGCATTCAAATTCATGGTTGAGATATTATCTTTCGAGACGGGTGAATGGAGAGAAACATTTGTATCATCCAAACGAGCCATTGATCTTGATTTGGTCCAAAACCCCGGCTTCAGTTACAATGGGATGCTATATTGGATGCCTGTTCGTAATTATGCTGGTTTGATTGGCTTGGGACCCTTCACCAACTACAATGATATCGCTACTAGTAGTAGGGCAGGTGTTGATGATCATAATAACCCTGCATTTTGTTTCTTTGACCTAGTTGACGAGCGTGTGTCTGATGAGCGTGTGGAGCGCATAAATTGCATAGGCGTGCACAGAGGATGTCCGAAACTCTGGGGATATGATGTAGTAAAGAAGGAGTTGATTGTTTGGGAGTTGAAGGGGGTTGGATCATCTGGCACATTGTGTGTGCTGGAGGGTTTATCCGGTGGATCATAAAATCGATCCAGATGAGCTCATGGTCATAGGTTCTGATCCGAGAGATGATGCTGATTTTTTTTTTATGTATGTAATAATGTACAAATTGATAAGGGCAAAATGGTTACAAGCATTGCCATGTACAACATTGGGACCAGAGAGTGGTCAAAGATAATTTTTCAGGACGATCCAAATGGTGAGGATGAGTACATTCGCCATTATCCTCACCTCTTCCGGTTGGTGTTCCCATGCTGGCGGACACAGGTTCCTAGACTACCACAGCATCAACAAATCCATGTAAGTGTATAAAAATTATTTTGAATATCTAGCTACTTATCTAGCAAGATTTATTGGCTTGTTGCTCATTGTTTTACATTTTAACTTTGTTGCTTCACATTGCAGCCTGCTGCACTTGGCACTTTAAGCGTTTAGGGGCTTGGAGCTTGAAGCTGAGGTAGCAAGCTATTGTAGCTGAAAGCTTTGAAAATCTAGGCCTAATAGCTTGTAGTAAAGGGATATTTTTTTTGTAGGTCTAGTCTATCTGCATAATGCACATTCAGAGAGCAGACTGAGGCAATTTTCTTTCTGTTGGCATTTTCATAATATTATTGTCAGCATCAATCTAGAACAATCATGAAATAATATATTGAAGGGGGCTTGACCAATTGCCTTCTCAGTGAATCCAACTTTGAATGTATGTGATGAGTTTATTAGTGCCTCTTGAGGGGGCTTTGTTGAGAGATTAACTCAAATTTTCTATAGTTTGAAAATCATGATAAAGCTTAGACCTTTCTGATAATTTCTTTGGCACCTTTATTGTAGAAGATATTATTCAATTGCACAGAATCAATTGAGGGAGATCAAAATAATAAAAATAAAGCGATTTCTATCACAACTTTGATATTAGGAGCTTAGTACATAACACAACAGCCAAATTAAAGAATACATGCGCAGATTGATGGATATGGTATTACGCAGAATTGAGCAAGAAAGCTTGTGATTTTCTCTCATAGTAATACTTATTCTCAGAAGAAGCATCAGCTGAGAAGATCATCACCCCATTAACAAGGAATCCATTTTCCTCCAATAGGCTTAAAGCATCAAAGAAAACATCACCCTGAATTCCTCTTCCGTTCACTTCATATGCTGGCAACAGCTTTGTCTTGTCAAATTGGTTCGCTCGAAGCTCGAAGGCCTTCAGATATCCTTTCGGGGTCTTAACCTTGTCAGTGTAGAACTGGTGATTGACATAGTCTATAGCATGTCCATAACCCTGAAAGAGTGCAATGTAAGGGGCAACTGTGTTGTAATAGGGCGCAATGCTGGCCACTGAAATGATACCCTGGTCTTTCAAACGTGTGATGAGCTCGCCAATGCAATAAGCGAAATTAGCATTAGTTGAAGAACTGTTGCGGAACTTTTCGTAGTCTATGTCAATGCCATCAAGATGGTAAGTGGTGATGATGGAAGTGAGAGATGAGACAGCATTACTTATCCATGTTTCAGAGTTTTCTGGGATGTACCAGTGTAGGGGTATCGTGCCTATACTCCAACCAGACAAGCTTACCATGACTTTTACGTTAGGGTGGGCTTCTTTTATGTCAGCAACAGAGTTTGGGGTTAGTTCAGGTATCCAATATGGTGAAAATTTTCCGTTTTGGAAGTTGCCTGATTCATCTGCATCAATGGCAAAGCCGAGTATGAAATGGAAGTCGATTTCATCATTGATTGGTACATCGTCAAATGATACCTGAACACCAGTGGCACCAATGTACTCCATCATCACCTTCCCTCCTGAAACCACAGAAAATAAGCTTATTGTTTACCTTAGTACAAAAGCGTACTATTCCACTCTTGTAATAAAAGAATCAATGCAATATAGTTTGAAAACCTACCACAGACTTGTTGGAAGATGAAGGCAAATCCGGCAACTAAAAGGAGAGAGAGCTGAAGCTGAACCATCTTGTTTTTCTGTTGTTAGCTTGAATGAAGATGAAGAGCATCGACCTTAAGCTGCTGTTTATAAGTTCATCTCACTAGTCGTTATGCCGGCCTCGAGTAGGCGCGATTGGCATAAGCTGGAACGAGAAGGGTACTGAAGCTTACAAGATTGCATCTATGTTTGTTCTGTGTCATCTAGGAATGAGTCAAAGAATTTGCTGGTTTCTCTTCTGTGACATTACCAAGGTGTATGCCAATATGTTCTTAATTTGTATCTAGCCAATGCCAGCATCTCCTGAGCCGTATATGATCAAAGCATTGATTGAGACCGGTTTCTGAGATTCCAGGATATTTAACAAAAACCATTGGTTTTGGATCGAATGCAGCAGCCAAATGGCATTTTAGTGATTCATGTTTAAAGGAAAATCACTAAGTTTTATATAAAATCATAGTCGCTCATCTGCAACAAGATGTTTTGAGGCAACAACTCTAATGAGTCTAATCTCAGTGGTGCCTAAGTCACTAATCACTACTTGGTCACCAGAAAGCCTCATGGACGTTTTGACTAGGTTCCAAGCCTACTCTTCAGGCAAAGTACATCAGGGTCATGAAACTATATCCAGTAAAAACCCAAGATTATGCACAATAGATAATATCAAGATAGCTTGATTGACAACTGGTGATGCTAGATTCCCTAGGCTAAGTTTGGCTCAACAAAATTTTGCATAAATGTATACAACAATGAATATATAGTACAAGTTATATAACAAAAAGAATGAATACAGGATATATATTCTACACTAAATCTACATGGACATGTTGGATATTTAAATCAACCTCAGTGCTTTTTTGGAGCACATATACACTCGGGGTAAGGGTTTTCATAGAAGGATTCTTCAGTTCTCAATCGTGCTCGACCTTTCATTTCTGGCAGTGGCCCTCTTCTCCTCCTTGGAGCTCCTTTCCTATCAATTTGGTATACACTCGTGTTCCATGACATTGTCTTGAAAACTTGAATTTCATAGGTGCAAGTGTGTGCATGTGTGAGTGAGAACATCAGGTAAAAGTTCTTAATCTTTACATTTCCCATCTAGCTTAATAGAAATTTTCTCTCTACAGAGATGAATGACGAAATACCTAAGTTTGGCCAATTCCCTATTCGCTCAATTGGGTTTCATTTATGCAGACTCACTACTGACTACCAATTCTTTTAACTCTTCCTTTTATCTATTCCTTTAAAAAATAACAAAGGGTTTTCAGCATAGTTACCTATTTTTGTGCATGGTCTGTATAATATGTGACAAGAAAGATCCTTCTGTTTGATTCCCATTTTCCAGCATATCAAAAACTCCAACAAGTCCTTTCCTACGCATAAAGACAATAATCAATTATAAAATGTTACAGAAGCAAGATACGAAACACAGAAAGGAAGAAAAATATAATCCAGCAATGGCTTGAGAGACTACAGATCCTATCATACTAGACTAAGTGATGAAAGGCAACAGGATTTAGCATCAACAGATCAATAAGAAGCTGGAATATAAGAGACAAAGATATATATAAAAACACATGTTTTGACCGATCCCTCAAATCAAAGTAGGATATTGAGGTTTGAAGTACTTTCATGTTGGAACATACCAAGACAAAAGCAAGAAATGAGAGAGAACATATTCATCTACTAAGGATATCTACCTATCTGGAGTGATCGTTTTGCGGTGACCTAAGAATCTGCGTTGGCCCTCAACAGCTCTTGCCATGTTACCAGAATATGATGGCACAAACACATCACTTTCGACTGAGATCACATAATCAAGAGCAGCAGTTTGAGATGCATGATTAGTAAATGCCTTTAATTCCTCCTGGGTCGCAAGTGTTTCCTGTCACCCACCCCAGAATAGTTCATAATTGTGCCTTAGGATCCCTGAAACAAACTACTTTGGCAATACAAAAAATACAAAACTGACCAACCTTGAATACTATATTTGGAAAACGGGATGTGAGCTCCAAAAGGCGAGTATTACCACCATATATCTCCCCGGCTGCAATATATATTAACGAGGATGGTGGATAACCGAGAGCTCGAAGAAATATGCCGATCTCCTTGGGAGTTAGTGGACATAAGCCACCTAGTCTCTGCTCAGTAGAGTTTATCTTTTTGACTTTCCAGTGATTTGTGTTCTCCCTAAAATATTGACATTAAAAATTTAAGCAGATACTAAGAGAATGATAACAAAAAAAAATAATAACCAAAAACAAATTGTTCCTCCAATGAGAAACTGGAACAATTCTGATGAACATTAACAGCTATGAAGTCCTCTGAGCAAAAACATTGAAGGTATTAATAACCATATACCCTTCATCCCAGAAATTCAAAGTGAGTTTCGGTTTAGAAAAGTTTTCTGAAAGTTTGCTTCAAGGTGAAATATGAAACTTGAAATACATGAGAATATACTTGTCTATATCATGAAATGTTCTTTCAAGAAAAAGGGTTCACCAATAAAGAAGAGCATTTCCTGCTCAATATTTTACCAATCAAGAAAAGCACTCCCCCACTGAATTAACTTTTACCAAATCTGCCATACACGAAATTTTACTCACCAATAAAGATCTCCACAGCATATTTTTACAGAGGAAAAGAATCATTTAAAACTGGTCTTTTTCTGGGTGATAACTTCACCCTAAGAAAGTAATACCATCTGATTTGTCACTTAGCAAGATTCAATATAGTTATGACATTCTAAGTAGACTTCAAACCTACAACTGAATCCAAAGTACAATGATGGCCTAGAATCAACAAGGGTTCTTTCCAAACTCTGTCATGTAGACTTTAGAGGGTTGATTGGTCTCAATTGCATAGATACATGTACATGTGCAAGGACAAAGTTTATTACCTCATTATTCTTAGCTCCTCTGATTCGTCATCAGTCAAACCATAAGAACAACCAGTAAAAGACAACATGTCTTTCTCATATCTCAAATGAAGAGCAATATATTTTCCCCCACGTGCTCTAAGCCGCTCCACCAGCTTCTGCGGTGTCAGCGTCATGCATGCTCAGAACCTAATGTAACAGTAAGCTCCATAGGAGATCTCTTAAATGCATTAACATTGAATGGGTACATATGTGTTGGATGATATACATCATTTTCTGTTGCATAACAATCTGGATTTATCTTATAGCTTGAAAGCAATCTGGAATTCTGAATGCAATGTGACAATTGCACATTTCTATGTTACAAAGCACTCATGAATCATGACGAATCACATCCGTAATCTAACATATATTGCGAACAGGTTCATTAGCTTTTAGACTGCAAACTTCAATAAGAAGAGCTGGAACTAATCTGGCAATGAATGTTTCTATAATAAGAATGGTGGGTGATAAATGATAAAAGACAAAGCAATTCAAATTTCAAACCTTTCCAAAGCTCTCAATTGGGGGAGAGAAACGGAGCGCATGATATAAGGCACGGCATCTCAACCTCTGGATATCAAGAGGAAGATCATTGTTTGCAAGTCGAGAATCTGATTTCGCAACATGAATCACCTACAACAATTGAATCAGTATACAATAAGAAAACATATAGTTGAAATATTTAAGTGACTGAACAGAATTTTAAAACTCAGAACAAAAGAACATAGGTGCAACTACATTTTTCAGCACACAGAATATGAGCATGTCTAAACTCTAAAGACATACATTACGAAATTATAAAGGCTAAAGTCATATGTAGAGAATCGGAGAAACTATTCCAACATCACTCTGACAAAAGTTGCAGGAAGGTGCTTAATCTTCCAGACTTTTGTGTAAAGTGTTGAACTGCAACTAACATTTACCTGATATTCTTTCCATAGCTGTGTCATGTCTTCATAATAACTCGTGCTACCCCAGGATGTGAAATGCTTCCTCGCCCGAGGAACATTTGCCAATTCCTGTGGGAGCTCCTTGACAATCTTGACATCTTCTCGTAGAGTTCCAATGAAGTGAAGTTCATCAAATATATCTGAAAATGTACTGTGCACACTAAGAAAGTTTAGTCAAAAGAACAAGATGCTAACAAATGATACATAATAAATTAAAGCACTGAAAACACCTTTAGAAGGAAATGGAGCAATTGTAACAACCTTGAGTCATGCCAGAATGAACGTTTATCCAATTGAGGAATGACCAAGGTCGCATTCATAATGCGTGCCACAGCCACCATGTCTGCAATCTATAAAAAAGATTACCATTTACCATTACTTAAATTCTCCAAAATAGTATCTATAAGAAGAAGAATAAAGGGAAAAAATAGACAGACAACTATTGTTTGCAGCAGAGGAAAAATCAAGGAAGTAGTAACATGCAAGGAATAGGTCTGTACCGTAGACAGACATTTATTTATTTATTTATTTTTCCGCATACCAAGACTTCAGTCAGTGTACAGTTGGAGCTTATGAAGTATTTTAAAGCAAATTATTCTTTGTACTGATACCGTAAAGGGTACAGAAGCTAAATTGTGTAATGTTTATGTATATACAAGCTCTCTCAAAAGTACGGAGATGTGATTATGAGTGCAAGTAGACACAACTAATAACCCAGAATTCTCTAGCCAGACCATAAAACATGAAAAATATGGATCTCAGTAACGTACACCTGTTCGCATTTGATTTAGTCCTCCATTACTTCTCACAGTCATGTAGCGGTCCTGTTCGGCGGCAGCTGAAATTGTATATAGTATTTAGAGAAGAACTCACTAGGAGATAGGAAGAAAAAAATAACAGGAATATGTGTGTTCAGACGCATGTGCAACTATATGGTTTAACTGAAGAGAGTAAGGAACACCACAAGACTCAAAAGATGCAGGCTAAAATGAATATCTTGCATGTGTGTGCTAACATGACTGCTTGAGAGAAAGATTTTTCTTTTTTTGGTCTGAAGAGCGTGAGAGAGATAAATGGTTACGTACTAAGAATTAGAATAACCAAGAAAAGGAATTAATGCATAGCCAAATCAGCTCACTCTAATCAACAAAGTGGATGTGTGTGTGTGAGTGGGTGGGGAGGTTACCAGGATGATGATCATCGTGCAGAAATAAAGGACTGTGTTTTAACTTTTCCCAGCTTGACCTACTGGGTAGGCTCCATTACTACAGTAAAGGTATAACATATAGCATGAAAAAGCATATATGATTCTTACCTTTATATCTAAAAGTTGGCTTGACACAAGGGCGTAAACCATAGCTAAGAGGAGCATCCCACAGTTCTTCATCAGGAATCTGCATATTAATACCGTTTTTAGAAAGAAAACAAAAAAAAATTGAGAGAGGTTAAGTTATTCAAAGATTATGTAGTTACCCACAAGGAGGGGGAAGAAGATGCTAATGAACTGACTAAAAAAACCTTATTTGATGGCATGTAACCATTTCATAAGAATTGAGATATTTATTATTACAATTTATAGTTTGAGAAGAAAGTGTTGCGGAGGGGGAGGCAATTACACTTCATACACAAGGAAATTGAAATACAGTAGCTAGTGAGAACACTCACACATGCTTCAGGAAAATAATTCACAAGGATTTCCAAATATTAGAGCAATACGTATGTCGTCTAGCAGACTAGCACATTACTCATATGAGAACAATGCCTTATTGATGTGAAAGTAAAACTATGCTACTGTAGTCCATCGTATTATCATATATGTGTGCCTCCAAGAGCTTATGCAGCCTGTGTTCATTTGTAATGTTGCTTAAAATAAGGGTTTCCTAGTTTCACCATTCGGAATGGAGTTGCTGAGTGCCGACAGCAAAATCATAGCTAAAATGTAGCAATAACTCGATTTCAGCTCTTTCACATAATCCACACTTAGCAAGGCATTCCCTAAGGAATTCATTTTTGAGTTTCCAATCACAGAAAAAATGAAACTAAAGTTTGATTTAAATGCAACACTTCCTCACTGTCCCTACTTCATATTCAATCAAACAAGACAGTCCCAAATACTCACTTACTCAAATAAACCTATAAGCATAAACACAGTGACCCAGTTCCTAAATTACCAATCTTTCATCAGATTACAAACCCAAATAGAGAAAAAGTGAGAACCCAATTCAAGTAAAGAAGCGAGGAGTTGATACCTGATCAGTTTGGGAATCATTATCGAGGAAAGTTTGTTGCTTTTGTTCGTCGTCGAGGAGATGCCATTGCCTTGTGTAGAAGATGAAGACCAAAAAGAGGAAGGCAAAAATGAGGAATAGATTGACTTTGATGGCGTTTGGAGACGACAATTTGGGTCTGTAATGGCCTCTCCGTACCATTTTTCCTTTCACCTGCAGATCTCTACCATCCTCGTCTTTCTTCTTCTTACTCGTTTACGATACGAGGGAGAGTTTTTGAAAAGTGATTAGTTACTTACTTTTACTTTTTTAACTATAAATTTTTGAGAAATTTTATCAGCACATCTCACTTTTATAAATGACACCCCACATTTTTGTAAATGTTTTAATTCCTATTTTAAATCTCTCTTTCTAACTAATCATCAGTATCATAATTATATAAATAAAAAATAAAAAACAAAAAATCAATCATCCATACACCTTCGACCGGATTCTTTAATTATCACAAAGCTATAGCCACTTTACTTTTAATCAAAGATATTGTCGAAAAGTTTCACTTGCTGCCAGGTATTGAGATAAATTTTTAAGTTGCAACTTTAAAATATGTATGTCAACCGCAATTATTAAAGACCAGCATGTTCAAGCAAAAGAATGTTAAACGTTTATCAATGAACTATGTTGGATTAGTAATTAAGATTTTGTAGATTGTTCGGGACTGGCTGAAGACAATTTTCACTTTCGGTCTTCTCTTAAACACAAGGATTTATTAGTGTGATTCTAAATTTATATTTCTCATGGTCTTCTGTAAAACAAATGGATTTATTGGTGGATGATTACCTTGGAGGTATTGCACTACAAGTCCTAAGTGAGGCTGTCAAAATTGCTTTGGCGAACACAAAAAAATTTCAAACCGAGTTAAAGAAGTTAAATATAACGTTGTATCAATTGCAACCAATTGTTTTATTGGTGGTTGATTACCTTAGAGGTATACAACTCCAAATCCTAAGCTTGGCTGTCAAAATTGCTCTGGCGAACACAAAAAATTAAATAAGTTAAATTAACGTTGTATCAATTTCAATCATTTGCTTATTGGTGGTTGATTATCTTAGAGGTATTCCACTACAAGTCCTAAGCAAGACTGTCAAAATTGCTCTCACGAACACTAAGAATTACCAAACCGAGTTAAAGAAGTTAAATAGAACGTCGTATCAGTTGTAACCAGTTGTTTTAGATGGTCTTAAAAAGCTAGCCAGAAAAAAAATGGTTTTCTCTCTCGCTAGAAAGGTTTGTGGGCAGCGATTAGGGCTTGCTCGTGGTGCCTGTGTATCGTCTACCAAGAAGAAGAGGGTTGCTGCTACTTTCTCTTGGCCAAATCTTGGTGACGGCGAGTTTACTTGTTGGCACATAAATCTTATCGGCATCGGCCTTTTGTTCTGGGCTATATTGGTTTCAACTCTGCTAGTGACAATGGCTTTGTTTATTGACCATAGCGGCGGCGACATACCAGATCGCCATGGGATCCAGATCTCTGATGTGGATGGTGGTGGTCTATGGGGGAGATGCATATTGATCGGCACTGCTGCGAGGTATGAGTCTCCTTTTGAGTTTTCAGATTTGGTGATAGACAAGTTTTGGCTGAAGACTGAGAGGGGAACCGAATTTGGTTCTTCTTGGCTGGTGGCGTGGCTTCCGGCTTGGAGGATGATGACATGGTTGGTGGATGCAGCAAGGCCTAGGTTTGGTGGCCCTTCTGACGATGACATCTTAACGGCGGCGAAATTGGTGGAGGTGGCTGCAGCAAACCTAGGGTTTGTGGAGACTGCTAGGGTTTCTGAGAGTTTTGACTAATGTGCTCTTTTCTTGGGCTTCAACTGGTTTGACTCTTTTTGGAGTTGGACTAGTACTTTAGTGATTGCTAGTCCTATTGTGTGGGTTTGGTTGGATTGGGTCTTTATGACCCATAGTCATATCTAATTTTGAATCAAGGGCAGACTCAACTCATGGGTTGTTACCTTTATTCTAGCTTCGTCATGAGTTCCAATATGTGAAAATAAAAGTAGTATAAACGATTTTCAGAAGGTGAATGTACTTTTGATGGTTGAATTCCTAGGTGCACCTAGGTTCTTAATTGTCATAAGGAGTAATTCTTATTGTGGCCCCAAATGGAGATTTTATTCCTTATACTGTTTGTTGAGTAATATATATTGACTATTGATTCAAAAAAAAAAATGGTCTTAAAAACTATGAACCGCATTTATTGAAGACCTGTGGGCTAAAGCAAAAGAATGTCAACAGCTTGTCAATGACCTTCACTGGATCGATAATTGGGATCTTCGAGTATGAGATTATTTTTTTTTTTTCTGGATGATTATGGAAACAAACTTGAGGATTTGAACAAGTAGCTCTAAGGAGACTGTCCATGCCACACACTACGCAAATGGGCTCAAGTCTAGACTTGGATACAAGATTAAGTGGACTTAATCTAGATAGCTATATATGTGAGCCTAACACTAAAGAGTAGGCCTCTTTCTTAATTTCGCCCAATATAACGTACAAAAACAACCATATTTTTTTTACGCATGAAAAGAAAAGAAATAACAACACAACCACTTACTCTTACTCATCTTCTTCTCACATGTTTGCTTCCGGATTAAAGATGTGTGTTAAACATTTTTTCTTACTACAAAACAAAAAAACCTTCGTGTTCAGTATTTTTCATGCTTTTGAAGTGAGCTTTCAACTTTTTACCATAGAAATCTCATTAAAAGATTTCGTAGCATGCTACACACAGTAGGCTGGTATGATTTTTCTGTAAGTAACGAAGAGTGTCTCCAAATCTTATTCGAAGACATAAGTGTAGTCTTTGCACTTCGCTCTGACAGTCATTAATATGCAGTCAATCAAACCTTAACATATATTAACGACGTGTTGTGGTTGCACAACTTACACAGTCAGAGCAAGAGGCGGTGGTTCAAGTGAGAAAATTCGTAGAAGAAGCTGGGATTGGTTATGTTCACTTTTTTATAACTATGTTTAGGGCTGGTCATAAGTTACAAGAGGCCTTGTGCGTAATTTTTTTTTTGTTAAAGAAAAAAAACATGACTAACATTATGAAGTAAAGGATGCAGCATATTCTTTCAATTCTTAAAGTAAAAACCAAAGAGTCAAACAATAGTACACACTGAGTAAAAAAATCATGCTAACATATTCTACAAGTAATTGAAGTAAAAAAAATTAGTTGTAGTTGAAAAGGGAGGAACCTGAAAATGTGTAGTATATACAACAACAAAAATTACCAACACCAATAACAAAAGGAAGGAAGATAAAGCTGATGAAGTTACAATAGCAATCATATGAAGAAATGAATGAGGTTTTGAATTAGATTGATCATATGATCGAAGAACAAAAGGAATCAAGAATAAAGAACAGTTTAGAAAAAATTAATAATAGAGATAGAAATCTAAGATAGTAAAGTACTTTGAGAATATCAATGACAATGATTTTTTTTTTTTGAAATATGAAACTATGTTCCATAATGATATCATCCTCAACGCAGTTCACAAGCTTACAATACTTCAAATAAAAAGAACTAAAACTAATAGTCTCATACTCCAGTAAAACGGAATGGACAAATAAAACGTAAACATATATTTCGTTGATCAAACTTTTGAACCAAAGAATATATAGGATGAAAAATAGAATAAAATGCACTTATCATTGATGACTACACACTATTCCTCCATGCGGATGAAGAAAACAATGACGAGTAAACATTACAACGTTAAAGACATTATCGTTGTAGAAATGTCAATCATCCACGTACTTGTTACATAAAGCTAGAAGAACATCATATTAATCACGGTTGCCTGCAAAGTGTGCAACAACCATTGCATGCAGAAACAACTTCCCCTTTTCCTCTTGCGAACACATGGAGGCAACAAATAATTGTATCTACTTCCTTGAATTGAGGACAAATGTCCGAGGGTAATTTGGTAAGTTAGATCATTGCAGAACTTATTGCCAAAAACAGTTTCATGCGGTGATGAATAACATTGGAGACAATTGTATAAGGTAGGTAAAAACCTAACCCTATATGTTATCACTTTCAAGAAAATATCTCCAAATAACAACGAAGCTAAGGCGTAATCACCAACATAACCATTCATGCAAACCATGAATATTTTAGCCAAAGAACCCGGAGTCGCAGCACTAAATCCAACAACTTTCTCAATGTTACCGTACAGATTTGCACTCTTTACTCTTGCTGCTAAAGGATCAGTTTCTTCAACAAAATCTATAATAAGATTCTGGCATTCTGTGATTATTTTATGACGTAAAATCTCCCTAACTTGATCACAATATGGAGAATTGATCAAATCCCTTATTTGTTGAAACTTAACCCCCTTAGCGGCTGACAAACAACCGAACTTGAGGCTGAGGAGAACACCTTGCTGAGACGCCGAAACACGAAGGACATCTCAATCGAATGAATATAGACTTCGGTAAATTCTCAAATTCTCTATTAGGGTTTTACCCCCAATTCTCGGTTTAGTAAAGCAGATTTCCCTTTGCAGCCTCAATCGATTATGGGGACGAAACTCTCAATAGAATATTGAATGGGGATGAAGCTCTCAGTCGACTGTTGAAATGTGAGAGTCACTCAAAAGTCTCAAAGAGAGTCGAAAGGGGAGAGGCAATGACAATGAAATTTGATCCTTCGTAAAATTGAAATAGGATTAGGGTTTTTTTTTTTTTTGTTTTTTTTTCAAAACATCTTGTAATTGTCCAACTTTTTCTTTTCTTTCTCTATTTATCCTCACATCAATATCATAAAAAAATTTCAAGGCCCCTAAAAATCAAAGGCCTTGTGTTGCCGCGCATGTCACACAGCCCAAAGGCCGCTCCTAACAATGTTAAAGAACACTAATGCGTCGTTTGTTCTTGGGCTGCCGCCGGAGGTAGCAGCGTCTAGTTACTTTAAAAGGAAGTTGTAGCTCGTGAAACCGCTTTACAC